>ML781273.1:1026025-1046345 GCA_009831015.1 Picea engelmannii
TTGTTAGACGTAAAGCAAGATGAGTCATGCTTCTGACCTAGTTGTTAGACGTAAAGCATGACGCTGTGATTCCTCGCTTCTGACCTAGTTGTTAGACGTAAAACGAGATGATGATATTACTTGCTTCTGACCTAGTTGTTAGATGTGACTGACACTGAGCTACCAGCGTAATCACTGTGACATTGAGCTAGTGTAGTACCGTGATGTGACAACCTAGTGCTTTAATGAGGTATCATTTTTACTGATACATGTTTGATGTAGATGATGATAGCATTCCTTTGAGAATGATGATGCTGTTGATGAAGAAAACTTTCGATGACTCGTAAATGTGCTAGACAATGGTTCAAGTTGATATTGATGATACTGTCCCCCAGATGCCACTGATGATGCAAACCTCTCTCGCCTGATGCTGATGAAGAATACCCTTCTTGTTAAGGGGGAGTGTTGAAATAATGTAACTGCGAAGAGCATTCTTATTATTATTTTGTTATTGGATTAAATCCCCATTGTGGATTAATCATTTCATTATTATTATTGGATTAAATCCTCATTGTGGATTAATCATGCCATTATTATTATTATAGTTATTGGATTAATCCCCATTGAGGATTAATCATGTCTGTAATTGTATAAGGACCAAATCCCCTTTTGCGGATTGGTCATTGGACAATTACAAAGTGTAGAATAAGAAGTCGGCCCCAACAATTATAATGGAAGACCTAGAATTAATTAAAGGTGGGTTTACCCACCCAGAGTGAGAGGTCGACCCTGCCAGATTGTGACCTTTCACACATGCCAGGTTGATATAAATAAGAGGCTAGCGCCTCACTTCTAACACACAACTCACTTGCTCATTCTCTTATGAGGCAAGCTGCAATTANAAGTTGGAGAGAGGAGAAGAAGGGTGGCGCATCTCTTGGGGAGGACTTTCTGTATTGGTTTGAGTTATCTCTTGAACATTGTATAAGCCATTTATGATAAGGAAGTTTTTGCTGGGTTTTCTTCCCCTAGAGGGTTTCCCAGGATAAATGTTGTGTCTCTTGTTAATGTGTATTTCTCAGTGATCTTGTTCTTATTATGCTCTTATCTATTGAAATGCAAAGAACTATAATAATGGCATAAACATTAACAAAATATTGTAACTGTTAAGAATATTCTAATTATTATTGAGTTATTTTTATATAGGTCAAATTCCTTTTTGTGGATTGATCATGTCGGGTCTTGTATATGACCAAATCACCTTTTGTGGATTGGTCAAACCATGTTTATATGGTGGTAATTGAGAAGTCAGCCCCTAGGAGTAATTAAAGTGGTTCTAACCATTAATTGGAGAAGTCGGCCCTGTTTGATGAAGAGACACAACCCTAGCGCTTCCCAACCAGTATAAATAAGAGATGATAGCACCTCATTCTCTCACTCACTCAAGTCACTCATCTAGTGCACAAGTTTTGAAGGAAGCTGCAATTAGAAGGAGAAGAGAGAGGCGCATGCTTAGTCTTGGATATTCTTGGTGGTTTGGTTTTTATCTTGCCATTGTATTGACAATCTATATTAATGAAGTTTTTGCTAGGTTTTCTCCCCCATGAGGGTTTCCTAGGATAAAATGTTGTGTATGTTGTGATTGTGTTTCTCTCAGTGATCCTATTTGTGCTATTATTTTGAAAAGCAATAAAAACTTAACATGGTTTCAGAGCTAAGCTAAAGAGAGCACCTTTCACTGGATAATAAAAAACGTCACTGTTGTCGTACAAGAAAATTAGGGTTTTTTCTTGGAAGAGAATTTTTGCCTAAAAACTACCTAGGGAAGTGTGCCATAGCCCAGCGAACGCATTGGCAGCTTTAGCGCACCTTTTCAGTGGCCAAAGACTCTGGAAATTTAAACCCTAGTTTTGACTAGTACTAGAAAACGAGAAAACGAGAACACCCAGGAAACCAGAACCAGTACCAGAAGTACCAGTCCAGATTTCCGTAGGTCACGTTTCAAGGGGTAAAAATTGGAATTTTTGAAATCTGACAGCTCCAGCCTACTCACCTCAGCCAAGCGCATCTCCTGGAAAGGTCAGATTCACTTTATGAGCATTTTCATTTTTTGGTCATTTTCCTAGCTTCAAGTCAAGATGTCTGCAAGCACCAGGCTTGTTGACAAGTTAGAAGGTGTGGAAAACTTCTGTGCCCGAAAGTACAGAATTGGACTCATTCTTGAAGAGAATGGCTTAGCAAAATTCATAAAAGAAAATGTACCAGAACCCAAAGAAGATGTAGCCAAAGAAAAGTACAAGAAGGATATGGTTAGGGCCAAAAGAATTATTGTAGACTCCATTAAAGATCACTTGATACTTGAAGTGTCTTCTAAGAATACTCCAAAAGAGATGTTTGATGCCCTAACCAGAATGTTTGAAGGAAATAACATCAACCGGAAGATCAACTTGAGAACCCAAGTCAAGAATACAAAGATGCAAAAGGGACAAATAGTCCATGACTATTTCTCTAGGGTTTCTCAATTCAAGGAACAACTAGAAGCAATTGAAGATAACCTAGATGAAGATGAACCCATAATTACAGCTCTTAATGGTGTCACAAGACCATGGGATGCCTTCATCCAAACTATCTGTGCAAGAAAAGGAAAACTCCATTTTGATAGCTTGTCGGAAGAATGTGTTCAAGAAGAAGCAAGAGTAGCCAACAGAGAAGCAATGTTATTAAGGGATGAAGAGAAAGCCCTAACTTCTCATGCTAAAGGAGGAAAGAAAAGGTCTCATTTCCAAAAGGAGACCCACCTTCATAAGGAATCTCACTCCCCAAAGAGATTCACACCTTCCATAAAGAATCTCACCCTCCAAGGAGATTCTAGAAATATCAGAAGGGACAAAGAGGAGAAAGATTTCTCCTCTTATCAATGTTATCATTGTGATAAGATGGGACACATTGCTAAGAATTGTCCTGCCAGAAGGGAAGAATACAAGAAGAGAAATAACAAAAGACATCATGCACATGCAATTGAAGATGATGAGCCACCTACAAAGATGACTAAAGAAAATATTGAAGGTTATGTCTCAGGATCTGTGATACATGGTGAGGATACTTGGCTCATAGATAGTGGTGCTTCTAAGCACATGACAGGTCAGAGAGACATTCTCTCTAGCCTTACAGAAAAGGACTTTTTCTAGAAAGTCTCACTTGGAGATGATTGTCGATACCCTATCAAAGGAATGGGAGAATCCACTTACAAACTAGATTCAGGAACTCCGATGAAGATGAAGGATGTACTTTATGTACTAGGATTGACAAAGAACATACTTTCTATCTCAACTTTAGAGAAGAACGGATTCAGAGTTGCATTCATAGATGGTGAAGTTCTTATGTGGCCTAAAGGAAAAACCATAGAAGTTGCAATTGTTATTGGAACAAAAGAAGGTGGCATGTATAAGTTAAAAGGTCACTCAGCCTTGACTCACTCCACTGAGAGTCCATGTGAACTTTGGCATAGAAGACTAGCTCACATCAACTACAAAGCCTTACCATATGTAAGTAAGGTAGTTACAGGTTTGCCAGAATTCAAGGTTGACCATGAAGGTGTGTGCAAGGGATGTGCACAAGGAAAGAGTATAAAAAATCCTTTCCCAAAGAGCGACATTAAAGCAGAGGGAATCTTGGATCTCATCCACTCAGATGTATGTGGCCCAATGCCATCAACCTCTCTAAGTGGATATGTATACTATGTGTCATTTATTGATGATTATTCTTGCAAGAATTGGTTTTATTTCTTGAAATCAAAAGATGAAGTACTGAAAAAGTTCAAGGAATTCAAAGCCTTGGTGGAAAATCTCTCCGAATGAAAAATCAAGATACTCAGGTCAGATAATGGAGGAGAATACACTGCAATAGAATTTGGAAGCTTTTGCAGAGATGTAGGGATTAAGAGGGAGCTCACCACTCTCTATAATCCTTAATAGAATGGTGTAGCAGAAAGAAAGAATAGAATAATAATGGAAGCAATGAAGACCATGATCCACTATCAAGATCTTCCAATGCAGTTATGGGATGAAGTAACAAGAACAACAATCTATGTCCAAAACATATTATCCCATAGTGCACTTGGATTCAAAACCCCCGAAGAAATGTTCTTCGGAAAGAAGCCAGAAGTAAGCCATCTCAAAATATTTGGCTGTCCAGTGTTTGTACACATTCTGAAATAAAGGAGAACTACGATGGATCCCTCAGGAAAGAAGGGAATATTTGTTGGATATTGTGAGGTCTCTAAGGCCTTCATAATTTACATACTAGGTTACCATCATATTGAGATCAACAGAGATGTAACATTTCATGAAGATGCAACACTCAAAAGATCAAGGAAGTGCCAGCTTGAAGAAGTATATGAAGAAGAACCTGTAGCTCCCAGAGTTGCAGAACCAATGAAGGAAGTTACAGTTACCCCTGATGATGAGATTCCAGAAGATCATGATATGATAAAATCTCAAGAACCTCCCCAGATGACTATCTCTCACAAGAGAAAGCCAACTTGGGCAAGGGAACTTATTCAAGATGGAGAGAAGGATGGTGCCCCGGAAGGAACCATGAGAAAAAGCAAGAAACCTTCTCCAGTTATATGGCCTTGATGTGTGATCTCATAGAAAATGAACCTACTTGCTTTGAAGAAGCCATTCAGAAGAAAGAATGGGTGGATTCCATGAAGGAAGAATACCAATCCATTATAAAGAATGATGAATGGGAAATAGTTCCCAGACCAAAGAGCAAAGATGTGCTATCTTCCAAATGGATATACAAGATAAAACATGCTGCAGACGAAAGTATTGAAAAACATAAAGCAAGATTTGTAGCTCGTGGCTTTTTTTGAAAAGGAAGGCATTGATTATGAAGAGACGTTTGCCCCTATAGCCAGATACACTTCTATCAGAACAATCATAGCTCTTGCAACCAAGATGAAGTGGAAGTTACATCAGATGGATGTGAAAGCAACCTTCTTAAATGGTGTTATTGAAGAAGAAGTGTATATAGAACAACCACAAGGGTTTGGAGTTGAAGATAGAAAGACTCATGTCTGCAGGTTGAAGAAAGCTCTGTACAGATTAAAGCAAGCTCCTAGAGCTTGGTATGGAAGAATTGATAGTTTCCTGATGAGCTTGGGATTTACTGAGAGTAAAGATGATTCTAACCTTTACTTCAAGGTTATGAATGATGAGCTAGTTATATTGCTGCTGTATGTAGATGACTTATTCTTAACATGAGAAGAAAATATCATCACCGATTGTAAGAAGAAGCTTGTTGCAGAGTTTGAGATGAAAGACCTAGGCCCGATGCATTATTTCTTAGGTCTTGAAGTTTGGCAGAGCCCAGAGAAGATCTTCCTTAACCAAGGGAAGTATGTAGTTGAAATACTGAAGAGATTTGACATGTTGGAATGTAAGTCCATGAATACACCCATGGAAACAAAGTTGAAACTCCTGGTAGATACTTTGTCAGAATTGGTTGATGCTACTCTTTACAAACATATTATTGGTTCGTTGATGTATCTCACAAATATCAGGCCAAATATATGTTTTGCTGTGAACACCTTGAGTCAGTATGTGATGAGATACCTTAAGGGTACATTGGAATATGGTTTCTGTTATACTAGAGATCATGATTTCAGACTGTTTGGATATACTGATTCAGATTGGGTTGGAAGTGTTTATGATAGAAAGAGCAGTTCAGGATGTTGTTTCAGTCTGGGGTCAGCCATGACTTCATGGCAGAGTAGTGTTGCCGTCCTTATACACACTTGCAAACGTGAGCTAAGTCTGACTCACTTAGTGTGTCCTTGGAGGCACAATGCCTAGGTTCACAGTCCACGCTGTCACTTTGACCAAAACCTCTTCCGTCTAGGCTTACTCCTAGGGAAGCCAAAGGGGGTAGACCTTAGTTACTAGATGTGTTAGAGTTAGGTTCTAGGAGTTAATTTTAATTTGTTAAGGTTGGAGGGGATTCTAATCCTAAGATGCTAAGGCAACCATGCAATATGCAAGGGTTAGCATGAAAAGCAAGCCTTTTCCCTAGGTCAATTAAGACTAGTGCCTAGAAATTGGGCAAGGGGTCAACTATGTTAAAGGGTGTTTCTTTACAAAAGATTATAAGTTACTTGCAATTTTACAAAAGAATAATTCAATAAAAGAATACCATGTACAATTACTTACAAGAATTACAATTTAAAGAATGATAGATTAGAATTACAAGCTAACCAAGTATTTATTCAATGTGTGCAGGATACATAGATTAAGGCATCAAATTACATCATCATTTACACGAGATTATCATCAAGACATTACTTCATCAAAAGATTCCAAAGTTTAAGAGAGTTAAACACAACTATTATGAAGATTATTGGAGACAATTTACACTCTTGATTATTAAGCCCCCCAAGTATTCTATTAGATGTGGTCAAGGGTTTAATAATTAGGCTTTTCTTAAGATTTGCAAATTTTATTAGCTTTCACCAAAGCCTTCTCCTCCTGTTGCCAAATAACTGCCGGGTGCTCAAGATCGTAAGGCAACGAGGCCCACCCTAGCTTCCACGGTCAACCCTGATAGTAAGAGTACTTCCCGGAGAGGACACCCACCTGGAGCGCCACAGGACAGTCTCCTTCCGCTACCCTCCGTTGTTTTCCTCAAACCTGTTTTAGATGGTGGAGATGGTGGTCTAAGGTACCCTAAAATAGTCTATTAAGTATATATAATAGTTAGGTAGACTTTTAGGTGATTAAAAGAGTGTTTTGAAAGTTTTAAGGTACTTTTAAAGTGCAAAATAATGAGATGGCCGAAACTGAACTTGCTAAAAAATGTGTTTCTTAAGCTTAAACAATGAAGTACATCAACAAATAAGAAGCAAATAAAGATAAATGGCTGAAAGAAATAGAGATTATATAACATGCACATCAATATTAGTTTGATTAGATACAATAGATCAAATGGCAAGAACAACTTGCCTTAAGAGATGAGGAAAAGAGATTATTAAATGTGTTTGCCTACTTAACCATTCAATAAATTCCAAGCCCAAGACGTGGCTACCAATAGATATGAGCAATGAACCAATAAACCACTTATGTGTTAAGCACCTTAAGATGTATTAAGCATGAAAGTAAAATGTGTGCTTAAGCTAGAGATTAAGAACTTGAAAAGAAATGAACTAAGCAAGATCCAAATAGAAAAACTTAAGTGTGTTGCCCAATGGGCTTAAGATGAGAGATTAGATCTAAAACATAATCATTAGGAACATTAAACCATTAGATCCATCACATCACATGAAAAATAAAGCATATCCTTACCTCTTTGGGGGCTTCTCTCCCAACTAGGTAGGTTATTAAGTTGTCTTGTCTTAGTTAGTTTGAGTGTTCTTGGATCTTATTATTAGGGAAAACTTAGCAAGATATGAGCAAGAAAGAAAGTAAACTAAACGGGAAACTAAACTACAAGCTAATCTATAAACAACCAAGCAAATACCCATGTCAAGGTTGAGAAGGTGCCCTCACCTTCTAAACCTTGCGGCCAAGCTAGAAGAAAACTCAAAAGAACAAAGGAAAAAAAGCTAGATCTACCCACGTCCTACCTACCCACAAGCTTGAAGAAGAGGGGAGGCCGTACCACTTCCCCTCTTACACTTCAAGCTTGAACAGTCAAACAAATAAGAAGGAAAAGTGCACTTCTAGACTAAGAAAAGACAAGAGGGGGTTAGAGATAGCTACCAAACTCCCCCAAGGGGTCTTGTAGTGTTGTGTGTGTCTCTTTGGGGCAGCCAAAAGCCTCCAACCAGATCTGATATACCTGTAAAAACAACAAGCTTTGCTTGCTAGGATGGCTACACACAACCAATAAAAGTTAAAGAAACCCTTGCCCTTTTGGGACAAGAACTTTCCACAATACAAGATATAAAATTTCTATGGTTTTGACCTATCTAAACCAAGATATGCTAGCTGAAAATGAGATGGATGTATAGCAATATAAGAGAAAAGTAATAGATCCAGATAGTTGGAGTGTAGAAAAGCTTCAAGTGACCCTTCCCTTCTAGAAGGAGTTCCCAATGAAACTTTGAAGGTGAACCTACAATACCCTTTTAAATCCAAGCATACACAAGACAATACGGTGATGTAATGATAATAAACGACACTTCAATTTAAATCATACATCAAGATCTATAGACTAATAGGCATACGCACTACTAAGCCTACCTAGATAACACTTTACCTAAGATCTAGTGTTGCAAGAAATAAGAAAGAACATTAAACAATATTACCTCCCATGCATAAGAAACATAAGCACACGCATTACCCTTCTTGTTGTCCTCCAAAGCTTCCAAAATATTATTACCAAAGAAGTGGTCTTGGAGAGGAATACTCCAAATCCCTAGAGCAAGAATGACAATGAAATGGAATGAAATGGTAAGAGAGAGAGAGGAAAACCAAGTAGCATAACAATAGCTCAAGATATGGTGAGTTGGGGAGGAGAAATGAGATCTATTTATACTTGGAGAGGCAAACCTACCTCTCTTGGATCTATGCCAAGTGTCCACCACCAAGCAAATGAGTAGATCTCAAGGCTAGGGCACACCATCTAGGGTTTGAAAACTAGATCTAGGGTGTAGAAAAATGTAGGAGGTGTTGGGATCAAGCAAAGAGGTGTGGGAGGCCTTGGGATTGATGCCAAGGAAGGTGAGATTCGAGAGGTCTCAAATAATTTAAAAAAAATCATTTGTAGAGTTTCTAGATGGAGGGGGGCGTAACTCCTCTTGGAGGGGGCAAAAAAAGGGTGAAAATGAAGGAATGGAGAGGGATTAATGAGAAAAAAGGAGTGGGATCACCCGAGGAGGTGATGTGGGGGTTAAAGGGAGTCATAACTCATGAGAGGGGCCCCCAAATAAGTCACAACAACCTCCACCAAGGAAAAACGTCAATCCCCCTAGGGGGGCGTGATTTTTGAGTGTAGAAGGTGGGTAAGGGGTTAGAATAGGTTGGAAAAGGTTGGGAGGGTTATGTTATGCTTAGGGAGGCTCTCTCTAACCTTTATTCCATCATTTTACATCCTCTAAACTCATTATTACAATTTTACATTTTTGCCATGTTTGGACTTTCGCAATTAAAATTGTTGTTTTAGATTGACTAACACTCTGGGTGGACTAACCCATGGCTAAAGTTGTCTGACTGAGCTGAAACTTGGTCCATGGATGTAGGGGGTGCTATTCCATTTCTTTTGAGCACAAATACCCCTATCAAAAGTCTAAGGACCTAGTTTTTACAATTATTGCTCAAAAATAATTAATTAATTAAATAATTAAACCTCAAAACTTAGGAAAATTTAATTAAAAATTAATTAATTAAAAAAAACTAACCTAGACTCGACGCAATTCCACGAAACTTTCTATGATGTCTTGCATGGTCATTTACAATGATTTCCCTATATAGTTACCAAAACATAAGCCCACTAGAACGTCGTTCACCACTTTGGAGGACATATGTAAAGTGTGAGGGAAAAACTCAAGGGAAATTAGTCAGGCTGAAAAGCCTAATTGATGACCTGAGGATAAAAAACCCTCGGTGAAAAGAACTCTCCTAGTGAACCGATCCCAAGGTAACTGACCTAGACATGACTCATGTAGACCTATTACATTATTAATCCACGTAGGGGTGCAGAAATTCCAATTACAAAAATAAGTGCTGGGCCAAACACAGCCCGTAGAACCAAAAGTCTTCGACAACATGGGCATTTGACGATGCATCTCTTCATGGCACATGAGTTGACCACCGGTGCTAAATGGGTAGTCAACAAGTAGGAAGTAGTCCAGTATTTCTCTCAGAACGGAAGAAGCAAATACGTTGCAGCATGTTCTGCCAGTTGCGAAGCCATATGGCTTCGGAAGTTGTTGACAGGTCTATTCGATCTGGAGATGGAAGCCACCGTGATTCTATGTGATAACCAGAGTTGCATAAAAATGACAGAGAACTCTGTGTTCCATGATAAGTCGAAACACATAGAGATCCGGTATCACTACATTCGTGATATGGTGCAGAGGGGACTTATAAAGCTCCAATATGTTGGCACATATGAGCAAGTTGCAAATGTGTTGACCAAGCCTCTGTCTTGTGTGAAGTTTGAGCACTTCCGAGACAAGCTTGGTATTGTTTGAAAGGACCTCCCTCGAAAGGGGGAGTGATGCTGATGATACTATGGTATCCTGACCAACAACGGGTAGCTCAGTTAGGATATTATATCCTAGGGGACTGATCATCCCTTGACAGATCCTGAAGGTTTAGTAAGGACAGTCTGTCAGAGTACCTGTGCATGTATATGCTAGTTGTGGTTAGTAGTGGTAGCTTCGTTAGGACTTTTATATCCTAGGGAATCTTATGATTCCTAGGCAGATCCCGAAGGTCCGGTAAGGATGGTCTGTCAGAGTACCACGTGGTAGCTCCGTTAGGATTTTATATCTTAGGGAATCTTATGATCTTGGGTAGATCCCGAAGGTCTGGTAAGGACGGTCTGTTAGAGTACCACAAAATGTTTTTGTTGCACCTGCCTCATTTTGTTGCCATATGATGATGGTGTTGTTATCTCATCCTCGTGTTGATGATGTTATCTCAGCCTCGTGCTGATGATGCCGCTGATGATGTTGTTGTCTCAGCCTCGTGTTGATGATGTTGTTGTATCAACCTCGTGCTATTGATGATGATGTTGTATCAGTCGTGTACTGATTGATGATGTTGTATTAGTGTTATTCTAATTGATGTTGATGCAGACAATGATGATGATGCTACTCTAGCTCCATGCTGTGAAAGATAATGATGAGAAAAAATTCGGATGATTTATAGATGTGCTAGTCAATGTTCCAGATGCTGATGATGATGTTGCCCTCTCCTCTCTCCTGATGATGTTGTATTGGGTTGTGTCAGTAGAATACCCTTCTTGTTAAGGGGGAGTGTTGAAATATTGTAACTGCAAAGAATATTCTAATTATTATTGAGTTATTTTTATTTAGATCAAATCCCAATGCCCGAACCAATGTAGGGGATAGATGAGAGGGAAAATGATGAAAAGTGATAAGTATGGAAGGAATGGACGATGACCTTTCATAAACCCACCCAGTGGCAACTCATCCCTAAGGAAACCAACTTACTAGGGCACTCTGTCATCCCCCCTAGGTATGGACAAGTTTAAAGGCATAATTTCCAAGCAAACGTCATGAAACAAAAGTGAATTCAATGCACATATTCAAATGTTTTGAGAATCAGAGTGACACATACCATGATACCCGAACTCATTACCTCATGGAGCAAGACCCACTGCTACTTCAGAACCAGGTCGATGGGATGGATGCTGCTGTTGCTGATAGATGGGAGGTGTTGAAGAAAAGATGGGCCCTCCAGGGCCAAGCTCAAGTCAATATGGCTCTCGGTACTCCATGTCTAGGACCTATGGGCCTAGAGACATAATCTTCTTAGTTATCCCTAGGATAGGGGATAACATTGTCGAATACGAAGCTTTGATTATAGGCCTTAACTTAGCAATCGACAAAGGTGTCACACACTTGAAGGTTATAGGAGATTCAGACTTAATAGTATCACAAGTGTTTTTAGACTTTGCTACAAAGAATGAGAGATTAAAAAGGTATCGTGACTTTGCAAGATCCATTGCAAAATCCTTTGAGGTAGTATCAATCGAAGCAGTTCCCAGAGAAGAAAACTATGTGGTAGATGCCTTGGCCGTCTCAGCATCCACCTTACAACCTTGTGATGGCCCCCTCCAAAATCTGTGCAAAATGGAAATCCTGTTTAGACCATCAATCCCTGATAACTTGGAACATTGACAAGTCTTTGAAGATGATGACCAAATCCTTAGATTCATGGAAAAGAACAGAGAATTCACCAATTCATAAGTAAACTTCCTAGATGATTCCATGGACCTAGATGTAGTAAACTTGCAAAATGATAGTTTGCCAAAAGGGTGTGTCCCTTTAGAACACCTCTTTGACAGACACGATGTTTACAATGGAAAAAACCCCAAGAAACAAACAGTTGAAGCCTTAGAATTCAACATCGACACTCAGATGGATCCAAGAATGGTCAAAATAGGGAAAGGTACTACTGAAAAGGAGAGAATTGAGATACTTGACCTCATAAGAGAATTCAAAGATACCTTTGCTTGGAATTATGATGAGCTGAAGGCTTATAGGGGTGATGTCATCCAACATGCCATACCTTTGATAGAAGGAGCCAAACCTTTCTGACAAAAGTTAAGACATATTAACCCGAAGTTGGCAAACCAGATACAAAAAGAACTCCAAAAGATGGTCAATGCTGGTATCATAGCTTCCATTAGATATTCATCATAGATGTCAAATTTGATAGTTGTCTGAAAGAAAAGTTGTGACATTCACTTATGTGTAAATTTCCGAAACCTTAACCAACCATCTTTGAAAGACAACTACCCCCTCCCAAATATGGAGCATTTGTTACAAAGGGTTACATGGGCAGGCATGATGTCCATGCTAGATGGATTTTCTGGATACAATCAAGTGTTACTCAATAGAGAGGATCAACTTAAAACAACATTTACGACACCATGGAGAACATTCATGAACTTAAGAATGCCTTTCGACCTTATGAATGTAGGTGCAACCTTTCAAAGAGCAATGGACTTCGCTTTTAGGGATCTCATTCATAAAATCATAGAAATTTACCAAGATGATTTCACAGTCGTATCAAAGGAAAGAGGAGACCACATCTCACACTCAAAATTGTCTTTGAAAGATGCATAAAGTATGGTATCTCTTTGAACCCTAAGAAGTCTGTATTCGAGATAGATAAGGGTAAGCTATTGGGACACATAGCCTTAGAAGGGGGAATTTCTATAGACCCAGAAAGGATCCAATCTATCAAGGATGTATGCCCCCCAATTAACAAAAAATCTCTACAATCATTTTTTGGAAAAATAAACTTCATTCGAAGATTTGTCCCAAACTTTGCCGAAAGAATAAAACCGATGAGTGCATTACTTAAAAAGGACACGGTTTTCAGGTGGGATGACAAGGCCATTAAATCCTTTGAAGACATAAAAGATGCCATCACCCAAGCCCCAGTTTTGGTTAGTCTTGATTATTCACGGGATTTCATAATATTCTCTTTTGCCTCTCAAGATACCATCGCGGGTGTCTTGTTGCAGAAAGATGTTGACGACCATGAACACCCCATTGCATTCATGAGTAAAGTCCTTAGGGATTCAGAGCTGAATTATTCAATTACTGGGAAACAAGATTACGCTTTGGTAAAATCCCTTAAGCACTTTGGAAACTATTGGGTTATAATAATATTAAGGCTTATATCCCTTACCCAATAGTAAAAGATGTTTTATCACTATAAGATTGTATGGGTACTAGGGGTAAGTGGGTTTCCAAGATCCAAGAGTATGATTTAGAAATAAAATCCACCAAGATTGTGAAGGGACAAGGGTTAGCCCAAATGCTGTCTGGAAGCAACCAAGAGGCCATACAAATTGGAGAAAGCGAACAAATAAACATGGTAGTAAGTGAGCTAGAACATGATGGATGGTATTCTGACATAATATACTACCCTAAGAATTTATCATGCCCATACCATCTAGTAGACTATAGAGGAAGGGCCCTGAGACTTAAAGCTATGAAGTACTGTTTGACCGAGAATGGCCTTGGCTGGAAAGATCCGGATGGAGTTCTCCTTAGATGTGTGAACCAAGAAGAAGCCAATGGGTTGTTGAAAGGATTACACTTTGGGCATTGTGGTGGACACTTCGCTGCCCATACTACTGCACACAAGATCTTGAGAGATGGATATTACTGGCCAACATTGTTCGCTGATACTCACCGATATGTCCGATCATGCCAGCCTTGCCAATACTTTACTGGTAAACAAAAGCTCCCGGCATAACCTTTGAAACCTGTGGTAGTAGAAGATCCTTTTCAACAGTGGGGATTAGACTTTATTGGAGAGTTTAAAGACAATTCGAGTAATGGTTACCGATGGATTTTGACAGCCACAGATTATTTTACTAGGTGGGTAGAATCTATTCCCTTAAAGAAATCCACTGAGGAAGTAGTCATGAACTTTTTGGAGGAAAGAATCATAACAAGATTTGGGGTCCCATCCAAGATTACCACTGACAATGCCAAAGCCTTCAACTCTCTTGCATTAGCAAAATTTTGTTTCAAATATGGCATTATTCTATCTCATTCCTCGAACTATTACCCACAAGGGAATGCGTTGGGAGAATCAGGCAATAAGGACCTTATGAACATCATTAAGAAGGTTGTGGGAGAGAACAAAAGGTCTTGGGACAGCAAAATCAAGTATGCCTTGTGAGCAGATTGAATAACAACAAAAACCTCAACAAGAAAGACCCCGTTTGAACTAGTATATGTGTTAGAAGCCAAACTGTCTGTGAATCTCCAAATCCCTATCCTCCATTTTTCTCAACAATACACCACTGAGGGAGAAGCAATCCAAGGGCAAATTAACTAGTTAGTAGAGTTGGATGAATCTAGGAGGGTTTCCCTAAGCCAAATGGCAAGAAACCAAGAGAAATTCAAGAACACCTTTGATCACAAGGCAAAGGAAAGGGATTTCACTGAAGGAGACTTAGTGTTGTTATGGGACAAAAGAAGGGAGAAACCTGGTATGCACAAGAAATTGGATGGAGTATGGACAGGTCCCTACAAGATGATGAGTTAGGCAAGAGAAAAATCGTTTAATTTGGCAACCCTAGAAGGAGAAGCTTTGAAGCTACCTATGAATGCTATACACATCAAGCGTTACTACCCGCCAGCAGCATGGCAGGTAAGTATAGGTAAGTAGGTAGGCATTTGCATTCATTGTATATAGCATCTGCATATCATGCTAGAGTAGTTGTATTTCCATTTGTACATATGATTGCTTATTTGTATTTCATTTTATTATATATGAGCCAGGGGTGATATCACCACCCCAAGAGATTACTGATCATTTTTGTTGAGATCTAGCAGGTTCTAGGTCATGCCAGAGATACTGAGGTTCTCATGCGCTCTACGTTGAGCACATGTCCCCGACTTGGAGCCAGATGTTATCCCCTATCCTAGGGATAACTAAGGAGATTATGTCTTGAGGCCCATAGGTCCTAGACATGGAGTACCGAGTGTTAATGTTTAAGCCATTATTATAGTTCTTTGCATTCAATAGATAACAATAGCATAATACAAGATCACTGAGAAATACACAATCACAAGAGACACGACATTTATCTTGGGAAACCCTCTAGGGGAAGAAAACCCAACAAAACTTCCTTATTATAGATAGCTAATACAATGCCAAGAGATAACTCAAACTAATATAGAAGATCCTCTCCCAAAGATGCGCCACTCTCTCTCCTTCTCTAACCGCAGATCCGAAACTTGTCTCTCAATGAGCAAGTGAGTTGTGTGTCTAAGTGAGGCGCTAGCCTCTTTATTTATACAAGATTGGCACATGTGAAGTGTCTCTTCACTGGCAGGGCCGACTTCTCCAACTGGGTGGTTAAAACCACCTTTATTATATTTCGGGGCCTCTTTAATATCTTCTGGGGTCGGCTTCTTATTCTGCCTATTACAATTATCTTTTGACCAATCCGCAAAATGGGATTTGGTCCTTTATAGTAACCGACATGATCAATTTGCAATGGGGATTGATCCAATGAATAATATATCAAATAATAATAAAAATACACTTTGCAGTTACATTATTTTAACATTGAGAGCCATATTGACTTGAGCTTGGCCCTAGAGGGCCCATATTTTCTTTAGCACCTCTCATCTATCAACAACAACAACATCCATCCCATCGGCCTGGTTTTGAAGTAGCAGTGGGTCTTGCTCCATGAGGTAATGAGTCCGGGTATCATTGTATGTGTCACTCTTATTCTCAAAACATTTAAATATGTGCATTGAATTCTCTTTTGTTTCATGACGTTTGCCTGGAAATTATGCCTTTTAACTTGTCCATACCTGGGGGGGATGACAAAGTGCCCTGGTAAGTTGGTTCCCTTAGGGATGAGTTGCCACTGGGTGGGTCTATGAAAGGTCATCGTCTATTCCTTCCATACTTATCACTTTTGATCATATTCCCTCTCATCTATCCCCTACATTGGTTCGTGCATTGGGTTTGCCAAACTAGTAAGGGTTGTACCTTGCCTTGTGGGAAGAAGGGGCTAAAGGCCCAGAGGGTAAAAGTAGCTGGCAAAAGTTAAAATCCATGATGAAACCTTGAGATGCTTCGCCCAGGGATCCCCGAGAAAGAAATAAAAGACTTCTCAGCAAGAAAAAGGGGGGGACCTGTAAAATAAAATAAAAATCAAGATCTAGTTGGTGGATAGGAGGTTTCATGATAAGCCAACCTATTAGGTCCATGGGCATTGTTATCGCACAATTTGTAGCTAGGAGTAAAGGCTATAAGGTAGAAGGCCAAACTGGCGTAATAGGAACCTATCCCACCCAATGTCACGATGATAGGTAGGTTCTTTCTCTTTAGGGAGGCTAAGCCCAGGGGAGACATCCTCGATGACTTGGAGTTTTGAAAGGGCAAGGAATAAAGGACAAGGACAAATTCCCCTTTCACAAATCACCACCCAAAAGATAGTCCTGGCTAAACAACCAATAATAAAGTAAATCCCCAATGAAGAACACCTGCCTAGAACAAAGCAACAACAAACTAATATATGCAAGCTATATTTCAAAGGGTTAGTACTTCATAAGACTATCCGATAAATGTATATGAGCAATATAGCAATAAATGTTGACGAAGTCAATGTTTATAAATAACAATAAAAGATATGACACTCCACCAATAAATATTGGAACAATGTGGCATTCAAGGTAACCAATCAACACTTCATTCAATTAATGCCTAGACCACCATTCAATTGCCTTTAAAACAAGACGTTGTTGCATCAAAGATGAAATAACCAAAGATGATGTCAGCAACTTAGGGTTAGTAGGTTAGGGTTAATGTAGTTAGGGTTTCAATTTAAGAAGGTTTGAGAGTGTTTTAGATCCAATTCCACTTCAATGCTGGAGGTCTAAGATCAGTGCCTTGGGGTTAATGGAGTCAATTTAGTAGAGGACGCAAGGTTTGAAGGAGGATGGCTAAGGACTAGAGGGAAGAGTTCTGAAGTGCTGCTATGGCAGGGCCTCAGAATCAAATCCCTAGGGGAGAGAGGCTCACTCTGGTGTTGCTAAAGCAAGGCCTCGTGCTCTCTCCTCCTTCCTTAGGTTGACTTGGCAAAACGGATAACATGAAAGATAAATCAAGACAAGAGAGTGCAATGAGGGAGAGTGTTGCTACAACAAGGCTCTATCATCAAACCCTAGAAGAAAAATGGCCCAAGGTGTAGATAACCTAGGCCTGGGACGTCTCTTCCTTCTTGACCTCTAGAAAGTACGGCTAGCTCAGGGAGAAGAAGAAATGAGAGTGTAGCTATGGCTAGGCTCTTTCTTCCTTCTTAAATGGCTGAAAATTTCTCTATCAGGAGACATGAGACAATGACCAATTAAATGTGCTTGTCAGCTAGGGTTTTGATTCAGCAAAATATAAACAAATGTAAGAAAATAAGACTACAACCATTCAATCAAGAAGTTTTGCAGAAAAATACTTACAATTCAACAAGAAATGACCATGAAAACCCTAGTTGTAACACCTTCCTTCAAGAGGAAATCTATAAAATGCCAAGAAATGCCTTCCTTCAACAAGTGCGCCTCACTAAACCAGCAAAATACCCAAGTAGGGTGCTAAAAATGAGACCTCACTAATGAGCGAGTGATAATTGATGATAAAATGAGAGTCAAAACCCTCAATATATAGTGTATCAATGACCTAATTTTACTTTTTTAGGTCATAAAAACGCCGACAAGGCCATAATGTCAAAATAACACTGTTTTTACATTAAATTGTCAAATAAAAACCCTAATTGAGCTGCAAAGAGAGTAAAAGCCCCTTCAAGGGAGGCGCTAGCCCCTTCTAGGGAAAATGAGACATCTAAGAGAAAAACGTTAGCCCCCCAGGGGCCTCTCCAACATGCCACACGTGCCACTGCTGCCCAGTCTGCTTCCAAAAGTGTCCATGAAGCTGGATGATGTCATGGTGAAGATGGGGACGTCCTAACCCTTCCAAGGCTAGCATTCCACTGAAAAGGGGTCATTCCCCCTAGGTCTAGTCCTGTCGGAGTGCCTCTGATGGAACGCCCTCTTCCTCTTCGGTGCAAAAGCCCTGATCCATCTCCATCCTGTCTCTACCCCCTGATGGGGTCTCAACATCCATCTGGTGGGCTCTTCAGCCCCATGGAGGTCCGAACTGGTCATCTCCCCATGTGTACCGGTCCAAATGGTACCTGTCTGCCGGGCATGGTCCTGCACATCAAAAGCTATGCCCTCCATGGGCTCATCAGTCACCGGGATCATAGCAATGTTAATCACATCTCATCATCAATATTATTAAACACATGCATAAAAACCCTGATACATCAGTCAATAGCTCAAACACATTACAAAAACCTGCAATACAAGATTGGAGAAAAAGACAAGACGCCTTATTGGGCTAGTATCCACAAGAAAAGGAAAGTTTCCAGGAAGATTTCATCCAAGCCATGTAAGTGAGGTGATGTGGCTAGGGGATGTCCAGACATGTGGGTGCAATGAGGGTCAAGGATGCATAATGTTATCTGTGGGTGCCTTTGTAGAAGGCGAGCTGCACCTATCATGGATGCATTTTTTCCAAGCCTGTTTTTTGCCTTTATTATTTTTCTTGCTTTATTCTTTTATTTTCTTTTTTTTATTTTTTATTCAAGGGCTAACCAGAGGACACTGCCTTGGCATGGTGACCAGGGCTGACAGTGTTACCCACAAGTACTTTCACAAAGATGAGAAAGCTGGCTCGTGATGGGACCCCCTTTCCCTTGGCCATGCAACCAAAGGTCACTACCCTGGCATGGTAACCAGATGGTGGCAATGTCATACTGCTAGGTACCCATGAACCTAGTAGGCTGGCTTGTGATGAGACCCCCTATCCTTTGACTAGATCTTGTTTGTTATTTTTCAGGTCCCTCCTGTTTCTTGCTGAGAGGCTTTTTATTGCCTTCTCAAGGATCCCTGGGCGAAGCATCTCAAGGTTTCATTTTAGGCTTTTGTCTTTTACTAGCTGCTTTTACCTTCTGGGCCTTTAGCCCCTTCTTCCCACGAGATAAGGTGCAATCCTACAAATAGGTCAACCCAATGCTCAGACAAGGGGAATGGGATAAATGAGCGGGAGACAAGATGAAACAATGGTGCTATGATGGGAGTGGACGATGGCTCTTCAGAAATTCCCCAGTGGCAAACCAAAACCTATGGGCGCAGGCTTGCTAGGGCACCCTGTGAATTCCCCCAATCATGGTCAAGTGGGCCAATGTAAGATCCAAGCAGTTGTTAGAGATAAAAGGAATCAAGTGCATATATTTAAAGGTTTCAATGATCAAAAGTAACACATACCATGATACCTGGACCAATTACCTCATGGAGCAAGAACCTCTTTTGATACAGGACCAAGCCGATGGTGATGGATGCTGCTGCTGCTGACAAGATAAAGTTGATGGAAGAAGAAAAGGATGGGCCCTCCAGGGCCATGCTCGGGTCAATCCTGCTCTCGGTACTCCATGTTTAGGACCTGTGGGCCTCGAGACATGATCTCCTAATTATCCCTAACAAGGCTGTTGGGAGCGCGGAGCGGGAGTGGGAAGCGCATATTTTCAAAAATCTCCGGGAGCAGGAGTGTTTTTTATATAATACATAAAAAACATATATATATATATATATATATATATATAAAACATACAGAATGTTGAATCAATTGCAAAAAACATGAAAACATAGATATAAGATCATTTAACTAATTGATTAGTGATGTATCGATCATCATTAAACATAGCATACTACACATAGCATTGAACATAGCATACTACACATATAACATCAATCATAAACATATGTGGGACTCAACATTAAAGGATCATAAGTTATAACATCAATCATAAAAGCATCATAACATCAATCATTAAAGCATCATAACATCAATCATTAACTTCAAAGGTAAATTGTCATATGATGTTCTTAAGTTCATAAGTTCATAAGTTCATTGTTTACAGAATAAGCCATAATAAAGAGTCAAGACTCAAGACAAAGTACTAAGTTTTAGAGACTACTTCTAAACATGAAACAAAAAAAGAGATCTAGCAAGTACTAAGTACTATGCTCTAAGATTTCCTCTTGCCA
>ML781274.1:13868-25845 GCA_009831015.1 Picea engelmannii
TGGTTTTATTCTTTATAGTTGTGTGGGGTTTCTAGAGTTATGGTGTGGGGAGAATCATTTAGGGAGCCATCTACACTATGATCTTGGATGGGTGTTAGAGGCCCTCCTTTGCACTAATAGGTTTTTCTCTTTGGATTATTTGTTGTACATTTTTGGCTTTGTTGTGTCTATACGATGCGGATATCTGTAATGGTTTCTTATAGTATCTTCTTGTACCCATTCATCTATTGGTTCTCTGTATTACTACCAAGGGTTTTTGTGGTGCATGTTGGTTCACTTCTATTGAAACTTTTGGCATAATGAAAAGAGAGACTATCACTGCATAAATAGGTGTTGTGTGCTTTCTGACTTGAAGAAAATCAAAATCCAAAGAAATATAGAAAAATGTGAAAAAGATGTTATGGAAGTCCAATGTAATTTCACAAACTCTAATTTTAGATGGAATTACATGCATGCAGAATAGGAATGCATGCAAATGCAAATGGTTGAGAATCAAATTTGTGACAATTGTGCCATGGAGACTATGTTTCTATGGTTGGCTATTAGGATGATAACCATGAATTTAATTCTTTCATGATTTTCACTCTTAGAAAATATTTGGAACTTAAATCTCAATTGGGTTATGTGAAATCTATGGTCTATCACCTTGTGATTCATTGGCCTTACCACACAAGTTTCTATTCCATCTCTCCACTCTTTCTTTTGTAGTGATTGCCAAAGATTTGTCCTCTGAGGCCTTCTTTGGAAGCGCAAATTGTTTCAAGGAGTAAAAACTCATTAGTTGAGAAGGTTTTTATGAATGATAAGATGTTAGTGTGCTTAATGGATGAACACAATCCAAGCAAAGGTGAAGACATAGATGTCCAAGTTGGAAATGCTATTGACATAAAACCCAATACAATAGAGGAAGGAACCAATACCCTAGTGAGTGAATCTCACCCAATAAAGCAATATTTATGCTAACTCTAAAGAAGTATGTCTTGATTAGGTACATTAAATCAACTTTCACTCAAACAGAAATAAATTTGATTAAGAGATCATTCTCATAATAAGGGTCACCATCTTCTTCATTGCTACATTTCATCTTCATTTGATTATAATGTTTGGTGGGCTCTTTACATACATAATAAGATAATTAAAAAACATACATAATAATATAATTAAAGAATAATCCCCATTACCCAACTCATAAATCATGGTTCCTTATCATTATCTCACTCTTCACTTTGTGAATATTATAGGTAGATATTTTATTTTCTATTTTTTTTCATTATTCCTTATCATTATCTCACTCTTCGCTTTGTGATTATAAGAGGTAGATATTTTATTTTCTATTTGTTTTCATGGTTCCTTATCATTGTCTCACTCTTCACTTTGTGAATATAAGAAGTAGATATTTTATTTTCTATTTTTTTTATTAGATAGTGTAGAGTAGCTTTATTATTATTGCAGTTTGTTATCATTGTCTCACTCTTCACTTTGTGAATATAAGAGGTAGATATTTTTTTTTATTAGATAGTGTAGAGTAGCTTTATTATTATTGCAGTTTGTAAGGTAATATATATGCACTATCTATAGAGCATTAAGAAAATATAAAAATAGGTTAAAAATGAATATTTTTTATTTCATTAAATGTATTTTTTGTTTTGTAAATGCTAATGTAATTTTTGTATTTCCATGTTAATTTGTACAAAATTATTTTACTTGTTACAGTTTAAAAAAAAATAGTCGTTTGAAATTCTGTTAGAAATAGTTGGATCTGTATATTTGAGTGGCTAATTTTGTAGAATCCTAATGCTTCAAAGGTTTTTCTTCACGTTGAATCCATTTTTACAACAGAAAATTATGATTTCTTGCAGATTCATGTTCCGTAATTCCAGAAAAAAAACAAAACTTCGAACAGTTAGACAACTCCAAAAAATAACCATTTTAACTGACTAATTTTTAACAAATTTTTTGACAGATCTTATTCAAATATTGAACTCCCAAATTTTTAGCATTTCTTACCAAATATTGAACTCCCCGAATTTTTAGCATTTCTTACCAATCTTGTCCAAAATATTGAACTCAGAAATTCATTATCCAAATTCTACAGAAGAGAAAAAAACTATCACTTCAATATTCGAGACCAGAAGGAGATATTTTTACCAGCCATTGCTTTCCCTCCAACCGCTCCGGTGTCCCACCGATCATCCCCTCCGGTGTCCCACCGATCATCTGCGGGGACTTGGCCGCTTGAATCACCGCACACGATCTAATGTGCCATCATCGTCAATAGTAATTGACTGGTTCGCCGTGCAGTCGCCGGCGACATCGGCTCTCCTGATTCGTGAGCCACAAATTCTGCCAGCGTTTCGGTCATCAATGCTACCAGCACATGCATTCAATGGGCACCCATAACTTGATGAGGACGGCCGTATTTTGCCCAACAGATTCCACATATTAAATTGTGCTGTGGCTGTGGCCGTCTGTGGTCCTTCCCGTCGGGTCTCAGTCGGACCCGGTTTCCGAGACCGTGGGGTTCGGGTTGCTCCTTCCAACCACCTAACATCGGATTATAATCTTTCAAGTTGCGTCCACCACGGCTCCACGATGACGCCCGAACTCTCGTGTGGGTCTCACCCGGCCCTCACGAGTTTAGAACCTCAAAAGGAAATATTTACCACCCATGGCATGTGACCATTAAATCTTTCTTCACTCCACGCGTTGCTTTGTATGTGAATCAAGGTTGGTCTTCTTCTCACTGGACCCCACACGGCTATAAAATTTCCTCTCTCCTGGCTAGCTACCCCACAGATTAGGTTTTGTTTATCATATTTAGTTTTATATTTTTATTTTTTTCATTTTATTAGAATTTCTTTGTATCTATCGAAATTTAGTCATCATGATGGGATATATCTATAATTTTCTAAATGAAATTAAAATTGAGTTAATGATAAAAATTCTCACTAATTAATTAATTAATTAGTAAATCATAACTCAACCAACTAAAATGGATAGAAATATCTTACAATTAATTAACATTTAATTCTTTATACATTTTTATAGTAATTTAAGTCGTAGTCTAAACATTCTAAAAAATTACTTTATTTTTAAATATTTTTTGGAGACATTTACCCAAAATCCAACAAGAAATAATAATTCAACACAAATTTATATCACTAGATTCCGAAATAAAAAGTCATTTCTTAAAAGACAGAAAGAGTCTTAATTTAACTCACTCATTATTATAATATTTCACCTTTACATTAAAATATTTTATTAAAAATTATTTACTAAATTATAAAAATTTGATTCTCAACACATTCTTATTCTTTTCTGAAATTATTAAAAATGCAAGTTAATGAAAAAAAGTCATGAAATTTACAATAAAAAAATTGATTCTCAACACATTCTTATTCTTTTATGAAATTATTCAAAATGCAAGTGAATGAAAAAAAAGGCTTGAGATGTAAGATATGACAATGACTCTCCCATATAACTTATATTTGAGATTTACATTAAAACAATTTTACCCACATTAAAACAATGTTAATCAAAAAAAAATTGTTGGATTGTTGTTTAATTATAAGATTGGTCGGAATTTACCATAATTAGTAAATGTTTCATTCTCAACTCTTTTCTTTCATAAGTTTTATTTAAGAATACCCAAACTGACACGTTCTGGGAGTTTGATATGATTAATGAAGCGAAAGAGTCAAGATGTAATGTATACTTGTTGGCATACCAGTAGAGCTAATGACCTTCCAATCCTTTGAAAAAGCAAAATATATAAATATTCTTGTAATATGACGTATGTCACACATCGATTGTGGCATAGTTACAAATTGTGAAATGATGTGCATTTCAAGGTTGTAGTTGTCATATAGAATTTTCTTTAAATACAAATTCAAATGTCAATTACATAGTTATAAATTATGAAATGAATTGCATTTTAAGTTTATAGTTATTTTATGGAATTTTCCTTAAATACAAATCCAAATGTCACATTGGTTTATTTTTATTTTTTTTTACAGTGAGAGTAAAAATATTAATGACATAGGTAACTTGTCAAACATATTAATTTGATATTTAAACTTTTTTTAATTAAAGTTTTATTTAAATAGTAACCAATATGTACATATAAGTGATTTCGTAAAAAAAAAAAAGTGGCTTATGATTACAACCTTCACATATAAAGTCAAAACTCAAACAAATGTGGCCTATCTTTTGTTAAAATAACCATTACCATATAGTGTAACTTACCATAAATAAGAATAAGGGTTGCAAAGGTGGGTCACGTTGATAATAGAAATGAAGACAAAACTAAGAATAGCTAACCAACAAGGAAATCAAGCTCCACCCCGTTTTCCTTTTTTTCTTTTCCCCTTCTTAGTGTCATAAGTCCAAATATCACCCTCATGAAAGTTAGACTCTCAATAATCATTAACTGCCTATTATTTGTTTCATGGCATTGTGGTGCATCATCTTGATTGAAAGAGTTTGATTCATGACTTCTTTTTCCATTCCCAAAGGAGCCACTTGTCAAATATATAGGATGTAGAGTTTCCCTAAATCGATAGTATTGACCCCATCCTATGGAGGGACAAAAAATGGTTTGGCATTCTTAGAATGATCAATAGTAGATCCCTAAATCGATAGTATTGACCCCATCCTATGGAGGGACAAAAAATGGTTTGGCATTCTTAGAATGATCAATAGTAGATAGTTTAGTCATGGTTGTAGAAGTGGGATAGATGGTGTATGCATGGGGTTTGGTGGAGTCTACCTCTTTTGTAGTACTTATAGACTTCTTCCACCATGACGAAGCTTGGGAATCTCCTTTAGAATGCTTTTTCTCCTTTGTGTTTTTGCATGAGGTCACCATGTGCCCATGCTCAAAGCACACTCTATACTAGAGCACAATATATGTTCATAATCCACTACAACATCCACTAGTGCTCACCATAGTTCAGCACTATTTGTTGTAGGAACCTTTCAATAAAGTCGATATAAATATAGTGGCAAACAAAGGTTGTAGAAAATCTTTCCATAGTAGTTCAACATAGAGAAATGAAGTTGATCCTAAGTACCTCCCCAGTGGTCTCTAAGGAGTTGGGATTCCAAAACTCCAACATAGGGTTCATTAAAACAAACCAATAGAAGAACATAGGAAAGAGACTTAGAGCACAAATTTTAGGTAATGTTTCCACATCAATATAAAGAGACTTTCCCCTCCCATGAATCATGGTCTTCTCTTCACCACTTCCAGATGATCTTCAAAAGATCCTACCTCAAGCACAGGAAAACATTTGCCTATAGGGAAGATGATTATGAGATTCACAAGAAAGGAACCCCAACACTCCTTGACACAAACCCATAGTAGTTGGAAAGATGACCTAAGGGCATTGAAACAATAGATGGCTACTTGAACCTTAAGGCACTCAATGTCTAGTTCAACCCATCTAAGCTTCATGCAAATGTTAGGAATATTTGCAAATGTCTCCTCATAGAATGAAAATGGTGTCTCTTCAAAGGCCACACCAAGAGGTATTGAACCCTTTGCACTATGCCATAAAGCTTCATCTTTGAAGGAGACCATTAAGAGGTGAGGTCGGCCCTATGTTAATTGCATCCTTAGTGCCATAGCTAAAGGATGTGATTTATGGCCATCAGAATTAGACTTTGTAACCTTGATAGGAAAAGAGAGGGAACCACCAATTGATTCCAAGAGATTGTTGAAAAAGAAATGGACTATTGTAGGTTGTCCCTTAGGAAGTGGAAACACCCAATAAGCATACACAAAATCCCTTATACTTGTAGGAGTCATGGCCTTGGGTAGAGGAGGAGGAGAGAACTTTGATCGCCTTCCCATCTAACATGTGAGCACAACACAACTCAACCTATAGTGAGAAAATACCCTAATCCTCAATGGCCATATGGATTTTGGTGTTTCTCCTAATATTTATGTTAAAATGAATTACCACAAATAAAAAGGCCTAAAGATCAAAACGTTATATAAAAACACTAACATAACATTTGTAATGTCCCCATTTTTGGATTACCTTACTCTGCAATTGTAGATGACCTTATGGGTTTATGTCAGCCTGACCAAAGGGGTAATGTGAGGTTAGCAATGAGCTCGGGCAGTTTGGAGGAGTTATATGATGCTTTGAGAGGTCCTCTTATCATCTTTCAGCATCAAGTCACTCCTGCGCAATGAGATTTCGACTCTGTTGCATTTCAACCATTTCCGTAATTTGGGAGTATTAATGGACATTATTTAATGGATTGCACTAAGGTTGTAATTTTAATAATTTATCTAAGAGGGGTACCTTGGTGTAATAGCTCATTGGAACCAAGATGAAGAGCTATAAATGGTGGAGACAATAAAAAGTGACTTTCAATGCCCAAAAATGCTTTAAAGTCTAATAAATCCATTTTTGAAGTAAAAGGGTTAATAAATTAATAAAGTGATTTTACTAAAGTTAAATTAAAATGTCACTTAAGTGTAAAAGGGTAAAAGGGTTAGCAAAAGTGTGAACAAGGAAATAAAAGATGAATGAGGGTGCCCTCTCTCATTATGCATTGTTATTTTCTAAAAACAAATTGGAGAGAGCTCTTGTAGCTTTGGCTCTTGGGATGAAAAACCCTAGAGAAGAAGATTGGGTTAGGTGGTGAAACTATCCACCCCAATTGATTGTAGAGGACAGATCATACAATTATTTAATTATGCTTCATTGTGGTTGATATTTCATCATTTGGCAACAAAATTTCCTTTGGTTGAGGATAATTTTGCTTGAGGAGGATGAGTTAGCTTGTGCTTGTGATTTTGAGTATTGTAGGTTGCATTTTCTCAGCTTGGGGGCCGATTTACTTTTAAGAGATGAATTCCAGTTGTGGTGGTTGTATTTATTTGGGCAATGGGGGCGATTCTAGTGTGGAGGGCTCATTCTTGGAGTTGGGCCTCTTTTCCTTTGCAGGCAGACTTTATGTGCTAGAGGAGGGTCGATTTTCTTTGCATCAAAGGTATATCAGTTGATGGGTGTTATTTGTTGATTGTATTGAGTATATTTTCTTGGTGGGGAGTTGTTCTTACCAACATTTTTACCCATTTGTAACAAGTCAGGTTTAACTAAATAAAATCAACATCTTTTTGAGATATTCCATTGTTGTTATATCATGTTTGTTCAAGATATTCCTTGGGTATTTAGATGTGATGTTTTATATGTACAATGAACACTTAAATGGCATTGAAACCTTTCCCAATCTTTAAAACTTTATGTGGAAAAACCAAACAACAAACACTAAAACTCATTACAGTGGAATAAAACCTACAACCTAAGTGTTTGACGAAATTCATCACCTAGAAATACACATAAATTGTTACAACAATGAAGGGAAATTTGTGACAACAGTAGGAAGTGTTTGTCAAATGTTCTAAATCACATTAGCATATTGGTGAGAGATATTATAGTGGTATAAGAGTGTGTTTTCCTCCCAACCCGAGGGGTAAACCGCAAAGGATTTTTTCATATTGTTCCCAATAAGTGACCAGCGTTTATACCTTTAAATTTCAGCAAGGTAATTTGGTAGCAAGGTTTTCACTCATGGGTTTAAGAAAGATGAAGAAAAATATAGAACTCGTGGAAGAATTTTAGCAAGTCTCTCAAGAAACTCAAAGGAATCTAAAAATATTTTTAGAGCATTGTGAGTTGTTGGAGCCTCACTCATCAGTTGGGAATAAAAATGAAGTGTTGTCAGATTATTTAAGGAAGTATGAGGCACTTGGTGAGGAGTTTCATGTAGCCATGTCATTAAAGGACTTTTGCACCATCAAATATGAAGTGGTTGGTGATGTGGATACCTCATCTCACGAGGAAAGTTTGAAAAACCCCATAATGAATTATGGGAAGTGCACGCATCTACTCATATTGAGGAGGTGTGCAATGAGGTTGAAAAAACATGAGCCTTTAATACACCATTAGAGCCATCCTATGAGGTTGATGGTACTAGTGCTTATGACGGTCATGCTGATTACACACATGATGATCATGATGAGCTTCATATGGAGTTGAGTTTGGCACATTCTTCATCATTTCAGTCATCTATGGAATTTAGAACACATGAGGATGTTAGTGATACTTATGGTTTAAAGAGAATTCAGATTTACATGGGCTTGGAGAGAGGTATGGCTTAACGACTTTTGATTATACACATAGTCTACATCCCATAAATCATGAGCCACTTCTTTTGGGGAGCCCATTGACGACTCGACATAAATTTAGATGGGGGAGTTGAGCATATACCTTGTGGACTAGCCATCAAGGAGGTATTTGCACCCACTTATTGTGGGAATGGATATATTTAGGATGTGGACACGTCAATATGATATTGTGAGGTGATTCCTTCAGATAGACTTCTTGACATGGACTTTGAGAGACTTCTTGACATGGACTTTGAGCATATAATTGAGTTTGGATTGTCCAGGGGTGAGAAGTTGATAGATGAGATTCATCGAGCAATATATTCCTCGAAGATTGATCTTCGATTAGAATATCACCATACTACTTCTAAGTGTCATTATGGGCACTATGATTTCTTGGTCATACCATTGAGGTTGACCAACATACTTGCCACCTTTTAGTCTCGCATGAACCCCATCTTCATATTGTAGCTACATGGGTTTATGTTGGTGTTCCTTGATGATCTCCTCATATACAATAGGACATGGGAGGATCATTTGAGTAAATTTAGATGAGACATGGGGTATGATGGAGAGCATATTCAAACATGGGACATAGTACTCTCCAGAGGTTGATCTTTGATTAGCCTATAATCAAGACAGGGATAAGGAGTTTGACATGAGGAATGATTTACATTGTGGTCATGTGATTAGTATTAAGGATGTATAGACAGATCAAAAGGAGATCCATCACACATTGGATTGGCTCACAAGGATTTCATCTAATTGGATGTCCCACCTTCTACTGGAATATTCCAAGGATTGTTTTGCATGCAAGTGGATAGATGGTCATATTTAGCATGTCAGGTATAGAGTGGTGGATGATATCATATAATATATATATATAGCATATACTTATTCCCCGAGTCCACACTTAGGGAAGAGATCATGAGGGTTCTACATGATGCACCTTCGGCAGGGCATCATGGGTACTTCCAGATTTACTAGTAGATCATAGGGACATTCTCATGGAAGGGACTCAAGGAAGATGTGTGGAGACAAGTGAGAGGGTGCATGAGTTTTCAGTAGAATGATTTAGAGCATACCTACCTAGCAGGATTATGGCAGTTTACACTCATTTCATGAGAGGGGTGGGAGAGTGTGTTAACATATTTCAATACAGGTCTACCGAAGGTGCATGGAAGGGACTACAATTTAGGAACTTCATCAGAGTATGAGGTGTTTCATTTAGCAGAGTGTTTCTTTAGAGAGGCGTTTATGATCCGAAATCGGATTCAGCAGGCTGTCAGGGCATGAAAAATGCTCAAAAATGAAAGTGCTCGGAATCCGACGAAACCAACACCATTGCGTCCGGCTCGTCTTCCTGATTCCGGTGGTATAATTTTTATCGCAAACGGAGTCCATATGAAGAAGATATCGCATTCTGTCCGCCGAGCCAAACAGGCAAAATTTTGGGATGCTGACTGTACCTGTCCGTACAGTCCGTACAGGACACGTGGCACGTTCGTACAGGTGACATGTGGTAGTATCAGGAGATGACACATGGCGACGTCCGTACAAGACATGTGGCAGCCTCAGGCAGTGACACGTGTTAGGCAGTTTTGGCTTTTTCAACGTACGGTTGGACCAATCCCGAGGTGACACGTGTCACCACTGGAAGGGTGACACATGGCACGGGATGATGTCAGCATCGTACGGCGGATGATGTGGAAGGATGACCGGGAAGATGACGTGGCGTACGGCAGAGCTGACGTGGCGTACGACAGAGATGACGTGGCAGATGACGTGGACTAATCAGAAGCCGACACGTGTCAAGGTTTGATTGGTTGTTATGGTGCCACGTGGCCCAATCACAGGCTGCCACGTGGCACCCTGGGTTTAGCCAATGACAGCTATATCAAAAATATGTTGGGCCCGGGGGATTCGAACCCCGGACCTCCTCCGCACAACGCCTTGGCAACGAGCCCCGACCATTGGACCAACGTGTGTTTGTTGTTAACATGGTGGCAGGTTTTGTATTAAACCATGGCTATGTATGTAACCGTAGCATTAACCGGGCGCGCGGGCGCATAGCGCGCGGTTCCATTGTATTGCAATATGACCCCGGTTACATTGTTTAACATGTAACCATTGGCGCGGAGGGTTATAAATCGCACGGGAAATTTAATGTTACATCCGCGGTTACGGATTAAACCATGTGACCGTTGCAAATGTGCGCGTAGGGTTATGTTAAGCCCGTGGCTCCATTGTGTAAGTCATACGACCGGGAGCCAACGACATGGAGGGCCAGTGCTTAGCCAAAGGCTAGCGCTTGGCCGTATGATGAGCGCATATGACCATACAAGAGGGGCGCGCGCCCGGGGGAGGGGCTAAAGCCCAATATAACTACATTATAGTTATAAGTGGGTTTTTATAACCACTTGTGTTATTTTAATTGTAATTAACTCATAATTAGGAGTTATTGGGTTTTTTGTTTTTGAGCCTAATTCTTGGGAGGAAGTTGGAGATTGAAACCAACTTTCCCACTATTTAACCAAGGCCATGTTGAGGCCATTTGGTCAGAGTTTGAAGCCTTTGGAGAGCTTTTGGACGGTTTTGGAGAGCAGAGATGCTGAGGCAAAGCCAGGTCTAAGCCAGTTTGAGGCAGGGAAGCTGTTGAGGTAGAGATGTTGTCGGACGATTTCTGAGAGCTCGGAACATCCGTTGCAGGTGTTGTAAGTTGCGCAAGATTCTAGAGATCATGGCGAACAAGACCAGATCATTCTAGAAGCCAATCGACATTGTAAAGATGTACTAATAAGATTTTGAAAAGAAATCAAGAAGCCTCCCTCACAGAGAAAAGGCCCGGAGACGTAGGCAAAGTTGTCGAACTCCGTTATCAAACTTATGCATTATGGTTTGTTGTTTTTCATTGCATTTCAGATTTGAAAATATGTTTATGGCTATATAATGCGTTTTATTTTCTCGCTCTTTCGTTAAAGTTTCCTAATGGTTAATTAATGCATGCGAATAAAACTCAACCATAGTCATTTCGAAAAATCCTGACGGATCAAGTGGTGTCAGAGCTAGTTGACATTTTGGATTTGAGTTTTGCATGTTAGCCAGGGAAGAGCACATCTCAAGGAGGAAAATGGCATCTACAAGAGGACTTTCTCAAGACGAGAAGAAGTTCAGAGATTCGGTGTTTTCCATGGCCGAGATGGTGAAGGTGTTGTATGAAGACTACTTGGAACGAAAGAGTACGGTTCAAGTGAAAGCTTCAACGAACAACAAAGGAAAAGAAGCATTGAAGGAAGTACCTTCTACATTTGTTTCAGACAACATATCTGAGGTATGCAGTGAAGGTTACTCATCAAATTTTCCCCATTCTCATCAAGTTGGTTTTGGTGAATTCGAAAAACACACAAAAGGTGTAGGTTTGAGAATATTAACCAAGATAGGCTATGAAAAAGGAAAGGGCCTTGGATGTCAAGGTCAAGGCATTGTAAATCCCATTGAGGTTGAATAAAGGCCTCGATACTTAGGATTGGGATATGAAAGAGGGGACCTTGGAGAGTCTTCCAAGATGGGTTCCAAAACTTCGGAGACAAGTAAAGCTTCAAATGGCCAACTTAAGACATTGCAGGAACACTTCACAAAGGGAAATGGTGCATCACTTCAGGACTATGGTAGTGAAGGCAAGTCATCTCCAAAGAAAGGTGAAGATCAACATGGAAGGTATAATGGTCATGTTTTTAATAAATCTCCTTTTTATTATAACAAGCATAATCAAGTAAACCGGAACTTGTGGAA
>ML781274.1:29516-44446 GCA_009831015.1 Picea engelmannii
AGGAAGGATTACCAGCGAAGCAAGAAGAACACCGTGAAGGAAAGAAAGCAGTCACTTGGTTCTGCCAGAAGTGGATGTCTCAACTTCATTGTGTTTTGCTTCCCCTGATGTAATCATCTTTCAGAGACAAAGAGCAAGACGGGGGGCCTATCCCGAGCTTGTCAAGTGGTTTGTAACCTTTTGGGGACCAAAAGGTCTTATTGTTGGGAGGTGTGATCCGAAATCGGATTCAGCAGGCTGTCAGGGCATGAAAAATGCTCAAAAATGAAAGTTCTCGAAATCCAACGAAACCAACACCATTGCGTCCGGCTCGTCTTCCTGATTCCGGTGGTATAATTTTTATCGCAAACGGAGTCCGTATGAAGAAGATATCGCATTCTGTCCGTCGAGCCAAACAGGCAAAATTTTGGGATGCTGACTGTACCTGTCTGTACAGTCCGTACAGGACACGTGGCACGTTCGTACAGGTGACATGTGGCAGTCTCAGGAGATGACACGTGGCGGCGTCCGTACAGGACATGTGGCAGCCTCAGGCAGTGACACGTGTCAGGCAGTTTTGGCTTTTTCAACGTACGGTTGGACCAATCCCGAGGTGACACGTGTCACCACTGGAAGGGTGACACATGGCACGAGATGACGTCAGCATCGTACGGCGGATGACGTGGAAGGATGATCGGGTAGATGACGTGGCGTACGGTAGAGATGACGTGGCAGATGACGTGGCGTACGACAGAGATGACGTGGGAGATGACGTGGACTAATCAGAAGCCGACATGTGTCAAGGTTTGATTGGTTGTTATGGTGCCACGTGGCCCAATCACAGGCTGCCACGTGGCACCCCGGGTTTAGCCAATGACAGCTATATCAAAAATATTTTGGGCCCGGGGGATTCGAACCCCGGACCTCCTCCGCACAACGCCTTGGCAACGAGCCCCGACCATTGGACCAACGTGTGTTTGTTGTTAACATGGTGGCGGGTTTTGTATTAAACCATGGCTATGTATGTAACCGTAGCATTAACCGGGCGCGCGGGCGCATAGCGCGCGGTTCCATTGTATTGCAATATGACCCCGGTTACATTGTTTAACATGTAACCATTGGCGCGAAGGGTTATAAATCGCACGGGAAATTTAATGTTACATCCGCGGTTACGGATTAAACCATGTGACCGTTGCAAATGTGCGCGCAAGGTTATGTTAAGCCTATGGCTCCATTGTGTAAGTCATACGACCAGGAGCCAATGACATAGAGGGCCAGCGCTTAGCCAAAGGCTAGCGCTTGGCCGTATGATGAGCGCATATGACCATACAAGAGGGGCGCGCGCCCGGGGGAGGGGCTAAAGCCCAATATAACTAAATTATAGTTATAAGTGGGTTTTTATAACCACTTGTGTTATTTTAATTGTAATTAACTCATAATTGGGAGTTATTGGGTTTTTTTTTTTGAGCCTAATTCTTGGGAGGAAGTTGGAGATTGAAACCAACTTTCCCACTATTTAACCAAGGCCATGTTGAGGCCATTTGGTTAGAGTTTGAAGCCTTTGGAGAGCTTTTGGACGGTTTTGGAGAGAAGAGATGCTGAGGCAAAGCCAGGTCTAAGCCAGTTTGAGGCAGGGAAGCTGTTGAGGTAGAGATGTCGTCGGACGATTTCTGAGATATCGGAACATCTGTTGCAGGTGCCGTAAGTTGTGCAAGATTCTAGAGATCATGGCGAAGAATACTAGATCAGTCTAGAAGCCAATAGACATTGTAAAGATGTACTAATAAGATTTTGAAAAGAAATCAAGAAGCCTCCCTCACAGAGAAAAGGCCCGGAGACGTAGGCAAAGTTGCCGAACTCCGTTATCAAACTTGTGCATTATGGTTTGTTGTTTTTCATTGCATTTCAGATTTGAAAATATGTTTATGGTTGTATAATGCGTTTTATTTTCTCGCTCTTTCGTTAAAGTTTCCTAATGGTTAATTAATGCATGCGAATAAAACTCAACCATAGTCATTTCGAAAAATCTTGACGGATCAGTTTAGGCTCCATAGGTTTCATGAGTACAATGACCATTATCGGGACAACAAAAATATCAAGACATTTTGGCAAGAGTTATGCAGATTAGCTAGCACAAATTTGATTAGTGTACCACAGTTGGAGTTGGTTGGTATGAGAAATAATGGACTTCTAGTTTGGATGTGGTTTCCAAGAACTCATATGATTGGTTTGTTTCATTTTTGGGACACTTAGAGAGGAGATGATGGAGATCTTTCTGATTCTAGTGATGAGATGGGATTCGATCATAGGATTTTGGATCCAGGTGCATATTTCAGAAGGATGTTGTTGATAGTAACTTCAATCCATGGGAAGAAAACATTGAACTCTTGCAGGTTATGGTGCAGCCGGTTGTGGGTGATTTTGCAGATGGTGTCTAGATGTGTGCAATATGTTGTGTGTGCTGGAATATTAGGGCTTTCCCCTATAACACTTGGATATTAAGTGTCATTGATGTTTTTTCAGTTGGTAGCCACATATGATTTTCCTGGTTCTTTGATTTTAGAGATGGTTTTGTTGACATCTTTTATACTAGCCCCTTGATAGTGTCTGATCAGATTCATTCTAGGAGTGGCATGAGGGGATATGTAAGGATTATATGTTATGGTTGGGAAAATTTTCTTTTCTACTTCACAAGATTAAGTCTGGCAGAGAGATTGCATCTTTGGACTTCACTGAGATACATTTGCAGGATACGATCCCTGATAGTGGGGGTGATTATTCCAAGTATTATATCTTGGGGATCCAGGAGTGGAGGATGTGGTCTAGGAATGAGGGTTAGACACTTATGATCAAATTACCGCAGTGTCATCATGGTGGTTTCTTCCTAGGACTATCATGGAACCCTGAGATTACATGGTTTGACAGTTTGGAAACTGGTACAGATGGGAGAGTCAGTTCTTATTATCAGGAGCTCATTTATATAGTGCATTGGATTGGCTTCCTAGGAGGATGATTCTATGAAGTGTGGACTAAGTCTTCACAGTATATTATTTCTCTACTGATCGGTGGCCTTCAAGAGGCCTCTTGTGTTAGTACATTGCAGGACAATATTGTTGGCGATAGGTGCTCCACATATTTTAGATTGTTTTGGGACTCGGGGATCAGTATTAGTTTCAATTTTGGTAATCTTGTTGATCATAGGATTGTGATGGCATTGCTTGAGGAAAAACAATATTTGGGAAGGGAGGACTGTAATGTCCCCATTTTTGGATTCCCTTACTCTGAAGTTGTAGATGACCTTATGGGTTTATGTCAACCTGACCAGAGGGGTAATTTGAGGTTAACAATGATATCACGAGGTTTGGATGAGTTATATTATTCTTTTATAGGTCCTCTTATCATATTTCATCATCAGGATCATTCCTACACAATCATATTTGAACTATGTTGCATTTCGATCGTTCGCGTAATTTGGGAGTATTAATGGGAATTATTTAATGGATTGCACTAAGGTTGTCATCTTAATAATTTATCTAAGAGGGGTACCTTGGTGTAATATCTCTTTGGAACTGATATGAAGATCTCTAAATGGTGGAGAGGATAAAAAGTGATTTTCAGTGCCCAAAAATGATTTAAAGTCAAATAAATCACTTTGTGGAGTAAAAGGGTTAATAAATTAATAAAGTGATTTTACTAAAGTTAAGTAAAAAAGTCACTTAAGTGTAAAGGGTAAGAAAAAAGGTGAATGAGGAAATAAAATAGGAATGAGGGCACCCTCTCTTAATATGCATTGTTATTTTCTAAAAATGAATTGGAGAGAGCTCTTGTATCTTTGGCTCTTGGGACGAAAAACCCTAGAGAAGAAGATTGGGTTCAATGATGAAACTATCCACCCTGGATGATTGTAGAGGAGAGATCATACATATCTTTCATTGTGCTTGATTGTGGCTAAGATTTCATCATTTGGCAGTAGGGTTTCCTTTGGTTGAGGATGATTTTTCTTGAGGAGGACAAGTTAGCTTGTGGTTTTGATTTTGGGTATTGTGGGTTGTGTTTTCTCAGCTTGGGAGCCAATTTATTCTTATGGGACGAATTATAGCTATGGTGGTTGTACTTATTTGGGAAAGGGGGGTTATTCTAGTGTGGAGGGTACATTCTTGGAGCTGGCCCACTTTTCTTTTGTGGGAAGACTTTATGTGCTAGAGGAGGGTCAATTTTATCCATTATTGAGGCTGATTTTATTTGCCTCAGAGCTATATTAGTTGATGGGTGTTAGTTGTTGATTGTATTGAGTATATTTGCTTGGTGGGGAGTTGTTATTACCAACATTTTTACCCAATTGTAACATGTCAGTTTTAACTAAATAAAATCAACATTTTTATGAGATATTCCTTTGTTTTTATATCATATTTGTTCAAGATATTTCTTGAGTATTTGGATGTGATGTTTTGTATTTAAAATGAACACTTAAATGGCATTGAAACCTCTCCCAACGTTTAAAAATTCATGTGGGAAAACCAAACAAAAAACACTAAAACTCATTACAATGGAATAGACCTACAACCTAAGTGTTTGACGAAAGTCATCACCCAAGAATACACATAAATTGTTACAACAATGAAAATAAATTTGTGACAACAGTAGGAAGTGTTTTTCAAAGGTCCTAAACCACATCAATAAATTGGTGAGGGATATTACAACATCTTAACGTAACACTATTGCTAAATTCACTATACAAACATGAACAATAATAAACAATAATAATGGGTTGTACTATTCACTTATGAGTATTCCTTTGTTGTTCCTTTCCCACTTAAACATAAACCCACAATAACAAGGCTTTACTAATCACCCATGAATATGCAAGAGTGGTGTCCCTAATTCTTATCCTTCCCCTTATAAAAGAAAAATGGAAAGAAAAATGGAATTCACGGACCGAACGTGCCAGACATACATTCGAGAAGAATTGTTTTTAGCCAAGTTTAGGGTTCAACCCTCCACATTTAAGTTATATTCAATAGAGTAACATTTCTCTATGTATGGTTGATATAAGCATTCGACAAAATTGACATCTCTACAAGGTTTTACAACCATTTGTGAAGTAGATGAAACAAAGAAACTAAGATACTCAGTATGCACAATGTGTGTCCTTTCTACAATATATAAGATTAAACATTGACCAACTTCCCTTGTCATCTTCTCCATGTTAAAAAAAATCTATATTTAAATTTGGAATAAAATAGGTAAATTATTTTGAAAAAAAAACATCCATTAAACCAATGGAACCATCACATACCATTTCCTATATAGATGCATCATTATTACCAAAAGTACCTCCAGATAGAGGACAAGGGTATCAATATCCCTTTCATATACTAGATACTTATTTCAGTTGAGGTTTTCTTTAGGAAAACTTTTTGTATGTTGTTAAGCCCTAAATAGTGGCACATTACCCCTTAATTGGGGAATATTACATTAGTATTGTTATTTTATTTATGTCGGCTTGGGTCCATTTGTTGTAATTGTACCTCTTAGTCTCCTATATATACCAATGAGACATTTTCATTTGGAATCATCTTGTACTTGAACATTTTTGTACTGTATAAGGAGGTTTCCCCCTCGAAGAGGCTTATTATCTTAAATTATCTCTTTTTCAAGGCGTTGAGTAGTTATTCTGAGGTTTTTCTATGCTATATTGATATTTGGTTCTTAACATATGATATTAGAGCTCAAGGTCTCGGGGTTTCGCTGCTACATCTGAGGTACCTTGGAATTTTTTCTATAATTTGTTTTCTACGATGTTTCGGAAGGAATCCCTTGGAGGATATTTATTATATGGATCAAGGTACATTGGGTTAAAATTTGAGCTCCTGAGGCCTTATACTTTCAGAGATACAACCTGTGTAAGATAGGGTTCTGGAATCATCCTGAATTGAGTCATCGCAGAATTTTCACTATAAAATAATTTATTTAACATTTCAAAACTTGAAATCCAGAGGTTATTCACAAAAATTATTGAGGTATCTGTTATAAAAATTTCAGCTTCTGGGTCATCTTATATTTGTAGTTACACCCTGTGGAAGATAGGGTATCTGACTAGTCACAAGCAGGTGTTCTGGGTAAAAAAATCATAACCTTTTCCTAGATTATCCAAATTGAGTGAGACCAATTGCATTGGATAGTGGACAGTTCGCAGTATTTATGGTACAAGTTTCAAAATTTTATATCAATTATTTTGTGTGGGGCATTCTATACAAATGAGATATCCTAGAAAGCCCAAAAATAAGCAAGTTGTGGGGAAGTTACCATAAATTCCACTTGGGAGATCCAATTTTGATCAGACTTGTGGCATTATAGAGAAGAAATATAAAAAAACTACAAAAAGGAAAATTTCATACCCAGAAGGGCCGAAACTTTGGAGATACGGTAGAAGAAATATTGTCTAGCAGAACCACCTCAAAATCAAGGTTTAAAAGTGATACTTGGACAACATGCCACCAAAAAAGGGAACTTCTACACCAAATAAGCCTCTATAAATTCCTACTTGGACTCTTGATGAAGGTGAAGAAATGTTTAGGGACATAAATGAATTACAAAAGAAGACAGTGACAAAAGATGAACTACAAGGGATGATGGATTCAACTGAAGCTAAATTGGAGGCAATAATGGATACTAAGATGGATGGTTTAAAAATGGATATCATGGAAGGATTGAAAAATTTCCTAATAGAGAGGACACCTAAAAGCGAAAATGTATCCCATGAAGTTTATGATGAGGACACAAGGAAGATGAATCAAGAATGGAGAAACTCCAACTTTGGGTTGAAGACCAAGCACGTTCCTAAGATCAATATGAGGAAGTTTGATGGCAAGGACCCAATCACATGGATACTTCAGATGGACAAATTCTTTGATCTACATAATGTGCCACATACACAAAAGGTATGAATTGCTTCTTTATATTTAGAACCCAATCAATTTGTATGGTATCGATGGATTTGTTCTCGTAAATCACTCGTCACTTGGACAATTTTCACGGAAGAAATGATAACACACTATGAGGATACAAGGAGCAATACCTTCTTTAGCCAATTGATAAATCTCAAGAAAAAGGGTTCAGTTATAGAGCACATTGAGAACTTCCAAAGATCGAATATAAAGGTAACAGATATTCTAGATGAACACTTGATTGATGTATTCATAGGGACTTTAAAGGATAACATTCAACATGAGGTTCGCCTTTGGGAACCCAAATCATTGGAGAATGCATTTAGGGTGGCAATAAATGTTGAAAGTAAAAATATGGCTATGGCTACTAGAAGGACCAATCCTAACATCTATCAAGAGAATAATGCTCCTTCTTCTAAAACACCTCAACCTACAAGTTTGACACCTCAACAGTTGGAGGAAAGAAAAGAAAAAGGTTTATGCTTTAATTGTGACAACAAGTACAGTAAGGGACATAAGTGTGGTGAGAAGAAATTATTCTACATAGATTGTGAAGAGGAAGAACAACAACAACAAGAACAAGAACCATCTCAAGATGAAAACGTAGAAGTGATTTCTTCTTAAGAGTTGACTCCCACAATATCGTGTAATGCATTGGCTGGAATTAGCACTCCTCAAACCCTCAAGATCGAAGTATATATCAAAAAGAAAAAGGTAATAGTCCTAATTGATTCTGGTAGTACTCATAATTTCATTCACTATAAATTAGCCAAAGCTCTCAATTTCTTTGTATATCCAGCACCAGAATTTCAAGTAATGATTGCAAATGGAGGAACTATCAATTGCTCAGGAAAATGCAATAAGATCAATCTTACTATGGGGGAATATGTAATGAATAGTCCAATGATTTCTATACCCATGGGTGGTGTTGATGTCGTACTAGGAATTCGATGGTTACAATCATTAGGAACAATGGATTTTAATTTTCAAGAACTTTTCATGAAATTTTCATTGGAAGGAAAAGAAATTGACTTAAGAGGTATCACAGGGAAACCTAGTAAGGTGATAAGCTCTAATGGCATGAAAAAATTATTGAAAAAGGGGAATCGAGGTGTTATTGCACAACTATGCTCACTAGATGTTCAAACATCTAAGCCATCTATTCCCCTATATCTCCAAGGGATCATTGATAAGAATTCCAAAGTATTTGAAGATATTCCCAAAGGTCTTCCAGCCACTCAAAATCATGATCATGATATTCACCTAATTCCTGGGAGTGTTCCTCCTAACATCAGGTTGTACAGATACACTTATGCCCAAAAGAGTGAAATTGAGTGTATGGTTGAAGAAATGTTAGAGGTTGGCATTATTAGATCTAGCCAAATTTATTACTCTGCACTGGTGGTAATGGTATTCAAGAAAGATGGCTCATGGCATCTGTGTCCAGATTATAGAGAGCTCAACAAGATCACTATTAAAGATAAGTTTCCCATTCCTGTCATTGATGAATTGTTAGATGAACTACATGGAGCAATCTATTTCACAAAATTGGATCTTCGTTCAGGGTATCATCGTATTAGAATGAAGGAAGAAGATATCCCAAAAACAACATTCTGAACTCATGAAGGCCATTATGAATTTTTAGTCATTCCTTTTGGCCATACAAATGCACCCTCCACATTCCAAGGGTTGATGAATTCCATTTTCAAGCCCTTTCTTCAAAAATTTGTGTTAGTATTTTTTGATGACATACTAATCTATAGAAATTCTCAGGAGGATCATGTGCGACATGTTGACAAGGTGCTACGACTAATAAAGGAGAAACAACTATATGCCAAACCGTCCAAATGTTTCTTTGGGGTGAAGGAGGTAGAGTATTTGGGTCATATTGTATCTCATGAAAGTGTCAAGGTAGACCCTGACAAGATTAAGGCCATGATGGATTGGCCAATTCCCAAAACATTAAAGAATCTTAGAGGATTTTTGGGTTTGACAGGTTACTACCGCAAGTTTGTTCGAAACTATGGGAGAATAGCAACACCTTTAACAACACTAACTATGAAGGATGCATTTTTATGGACTCTAGAGGCAACTAAAACTTTTGAACAACTTAAAGAGGTGATATGTAAAGCTCATGTCTTGACCACACCAGACTTCACAAAAACATTTATTGTGGAATGTGATGCCTCAAGAAATGGCATTGGTGTTTTCCTAATGCAAGAAGGAAGGCCCCTGGATTTTGAAAGTCAGCCACTGAAAGGAAATGACTTACACAAACCCATTTATGAGAAGGAAATGATGGAAATACTACATGCATTGAATAAATGGTGCCCTTGCCTAATATGTAGGCACTTCAAGGTCAAAACAGATCATGATAGTCTTAAATACATCTTGGAACAAAGACTATCTTCAAAAGAACAACAAAAATGGGTGACCAAGATATTGGGTTATGATTTTGAAATCATCTATAAAAAGGGGAAGAAAAATGTTGTGGTAGATGCACTCTCAAGAAAGGATGAAGATGTTGAGTCCTTTCTCTGTGTTATCTCGATCATCCAACCCGATTGGATAATAGAAGCGAGGGATGAATGGAAGAATGAAAAAAATGTGTGGACTCTCATTCAAAGGTTGCAACAGGATTCTAGTGCATCATATACATTTACATGGAAAAATGATTCACTATGGTACAAAGATCGCTTATATTTATGTAAGAACTCCCAACTCAAACAAAAGGTACTATTGGAATTGCACACCTCTCTGGTAGGAGGGCACTCGGGATTTTTGAAAACCTACCATGGGGTCAAGAAGGAATTTTTTGAGATGGCCTTAAAACTGATGTTCAAAGGTTTATAGCAGAGTGTTTGGTTTGCCAACAAAATAAGGTGGAAACAATTAAGACCCCAGATCTTTTACAACCATTAGCCATCCCAAGTCAACATTGGGAGGAGGTTTCCATGGATTTCATCATAGGGTTACCGAAGTCTGAAGGAAAGAGTGTCATCATGGTGATTGTTGATAGAGTGACCAAGTATGCACACTTTTGTGCACTCTCTCATCCCTTCAAAGACATTACAATTGCCACCACATTCATAGAGACAATTCAAAAACTACACGAAATCCCAAAGATTATTGTAAGTGATAGAGATCCTATCTTCACTTGACATTTTTGGATAGAATTATTTTCTTGTTTAGGTACTCAATTGGCTCATAGCTCATCCTATCATCCTTAATCTGATGGAAAAACCAAGATAGTGAACAAATGTATGGAACGATACCTTCGTTGCTTTGTCTCTGATAAACAAACACAATGGTTCAAATGGTTACTCTTGGTAGAATGATGGTATAACACTTCCTTTCATACTTCAACAAAAATGACACCATTTATGGCACTCTATGGATACCACCCTCCTTCCATCACTTCTTCTCTAAAATAAAAATCTAAGTTTCAAGCAGTGGAAGATCACATCGAGCATCAACAACAAGTTCTCCAAATATTAAAGGACAACCTAACTATGGCACAAAATCACATGAAACAACAAGCATATCAATACCATAGTGAAAGAAGTTTTGAAGTAGGGGATTGGGTGTTTTTAAGACTACAACCATACAAACAGATGTCCCTCAAGCAAGCCAAGAAGGATAATAAATTATCACCAAACTACTATGGTCCTTGTAAGGTGTTGCAAAATATTGGTACTATGGCATACAAATTGGAGTTGCCTGCATCCTCGTGAGTACACCAAGTTTTTCATGTTTCATGATTAAACAAGGTTATAGGTGTCATGATCCCAGTTCAAACTATATTGACAGAACTTGATGAGGAAGGAAAAATAATATTGGATCTAGAAGCCATCACTGACACAAGAATTCGCCAGCTCAGGAATAGATCCATTTCAGAGTATCTCATCAAGTGGAGGAAACTTCCTTCCGAAGATTCCACTTGGGAAGATCAGTCTTTTATACAAAAGCATCCAGAATTAATCAAGCGTTGCAGACAACACTTGTCTGAAGGGGAGGGGAATGTTAAGCCATAAATAGTGGCACATTACTCCTTAATTGGGGAATATTACATTAATAATGTTATTTTATTTATGTCGGCTTGGGTCTATTAGTTGTAATTGCACCTCCTAGTCTCCTATATATACCAAGGAGACATTTTCATTTGGAATCATATTGTACTTGAACATTTATGTGGTGTATAAGGAGGTTGTCCCCTCGAAGAGGCTTATTATTTGAAATTCTCTCTTTTTCAAGGTGTTGAGTACTTATTCTGAGGTTTTTCTATGCTATATTGATATTTGGTTATTAACATATGCTCTCACCCACTTTGCATTGAATGTGATTACCATATTCTCAAACATCAACATATTTGCACGCTATGTAATAATGAGCCAAAATCATAAGAGCACTTCATGTTCACATATCCAATGTACTATGATACTCAAGGCATATATTATTACATTTTCAAAGAATCACATGGCTCAATATTATCTCTTATTTAGTATGAAGGTTTGAAATGTTTGATTCTTTCAATTATAGAAATGGGTCAACCCAGAAAATCCCTTCATAGTAGACATCTCATGGGCCAAACCTATATAATTTTTCTCCTTCTAACCAATCACGAGAAATATCTATAGACTTAACTATCATCGAATATAGTAGCCAACATAAACCATTAATCCATAAGCTCCAAGCACCTCAAAGGGATCAAGAGAGTCGAACCCATGACCTCCTTACTTTAGGAGAGATATCTCACTCATGTTTGGCTCATAATTGCTTGAGTTAACACTCCAAGCTTGTAAACCCTACATCTACCTCATAAAGTCATTCCTTTTAGCCATCACTTAGGAGATAGTGTTAAATTTTTAATTAAATAAAGTACTTGTTATCGCTCAGTTTGTAGTTTAGGTCAAGTGGCTGAAGGATAAGGGTCAAACTGGCGAAACAGGGACCTACCCCACCCAATGTCACCACAATGGGGAGGTCCTTTCTATTTAGGGTGGCTAAACCCAAGGGAGACGTCCCTAGCAATCTGGGGTTTTGAAAGGAAAAGGCTTAAGGGATTAAGGATAGTTCCCCCTTCATAGATTACCGCACAGAAGATAGTCAAATGAAGAATAATCACAGAAAAGGCACCTTCTTGCGAGACAAGACAACAATGACACTAGTACATGCAATAGTGGTTAATACTTCATTAATCAATGACTATCAATATTTAATGTACATGAGCATAAACAACAGTAAATATTGACGAAGTCAATGTTTGCAATAATGACAATGGTATATAATGTTACTTGTCAATAATCACTGGAATAATATAACATCTAATTAAATCAATTCATTAAATGTTATTAATTTCTCATATATAAGAAGTTTGCTACGTCAATGTCCTAAGGATGACGTCATCTTCCTTTAGGGTTAGTGTAATAGACAAAGAAAGCCAACGTTTTGCAAATTAGCCAATGAAAATTACCAATATATCAATGTCTATCATTGGATGATCAAGCCACAATATTTTCTATCAACAAAATCTTAATAAAGGAATGACGTCATCATTTACTGCTAGGTTATAAGATGTTAGGGTTAGTTAGGGTTTCAAATTTGAGAGTTTTGAAAGATTGTTTTTTCATAACAAGCTCAACGTTGGAGAGAAAACCAGTGCCTTAGGGTATTATGGAGTCAAAAGTAAGGGCAAAATCTCAGGAGGATCACAATTTAAAGACTAGAAGGTTAGGTTCTATGGTGTTGCAATGGCAGGGCCCTAGAATCAAAGCCCTAAGTGAAAGAGGCTCATTCCGGTGTTGCTTAAGCAAGGCCTTATGCTCCTTCCTCTTTCTCTAAATATTCTTGGAAAAACGGCTAGCTTCAAAATACAAATCTAAGGGAGAAGAGTGTTGCAAGAGCAAGGCTCTTCAAACCCTAAAAAGTTAAAACCCTAGGTGTAGAGTCAACTAGGCCTAGGACATCACCTTTATTCAACCTATATTTCAATGCTAACTCATAAAAAGGATGATTAGTGTAGCAACGGCTAGGCTATATCTTCCTTAATCAATGGCTAAAATAAGTTTCTCTAGCATGGGGACATATAGAAAGGACCTACTTGTGTGCTTGCTACCTAGGGTTTCAAGATTAAGCAATATAATAGCAATATAATAGCAAATGTAAGAGATTAAACCTACAACCATTCAATTAAGAAGTTTTGCATGAAAAATTCACTTACAAATCATGAAGAATGCTCATCAAACCCTAGTTGTAAACCTTCCAATGAGAGAAACACCATAAAAATGCCAAGAAGAATCCTCCACAAGAGTTGTGCCTCACTTCCAAGAGAAAAATACCAAGACAAAGACTAAAAGTAGATCTCTCACAAGAGAGTGAGTTATGTTATGTTCAAATGAGGCAAAACGTCCTCTATTTATACCAATCCATGACCTTTGAATTAAAATTTAGGTCAGTAAAATAGTCGACAAGGCTGACCTTAAAATTTACACTGTTTTTACATTATTTGCTAGAAAAATGTCATAATATGAGCAAAAAGAGGGACGTCAAGCCCTTCTGAAGGAGACGTTGGCCCTTTTTTGGCAAATACAACATCTAGAAACCAATTGTTGGCCCTCCTAGGGCTCCTCCAAGATGCCACACGTGAAAAATGACCTCAGCACACTGCCACACGCTCCAAACAACGTCCAACTCTCTTAGGTGACGTCCTGTCCATCAAAGGCAAACGTTCCATCTACAGTGGGTGATTCCCCCTAGGCCAGGCTCTGTCAAAGTGTCCTGGGTGAAACGCCCTTCTTTCTTCTTGTGAAATGTCTCATCATAACGTTTTCTTGTCTCTGCCATCTCGACAACCATCTGATGGGCTCTTCATCCCCATGGAGGTCCGAGCTAATCATATCCCCATGTGTACCTGCCCACTGGTACCTTCCCGCTGGGTATGGTCCTGGACATCAAAAACTACGCCCTCCATGGGCTCATCAGTCCTCGAGATCATAGAAATGTCAATCATATTTCATCATTAAATTTATCAAATATGTCCATAAAACCCCTAGCATATCCTCTAAGAGCTCAAAGACATTACACATATCTACTATAAAAAGTCAAAGAAACAAACAGAATAACCTATTGGGCCAGTATCCACAAGAAAGGAAAGTTTCCACAGAGGATCATTCAAGCCATGTTCATGAAGTGATATGGTCTAGGGATGTCCAGTCATAGTGAGACCAGGGGTAGGTGTTGTCCGTGGGTGCCTTTGTAGGAGGTGAGCTGTGCCCGTCATGGATGCACTTTTTCCAAGCCCCTTATTGCCTTTATTCTTTATTTATTGCTTTTCTTTCTTTTTACTTCAAGGTCTGACCAGAGGACACTGCCTTGGCATGGTGACCAGAGCTGACAGTGCTACCCACTGGTATTTTTGCAGAAATGATAAGGTTGGCTCGTGATGAGACCCCCTTTCCCTTGGCCATGCAACCAAAGGTCATTTCCCTGGCGTGGTGACCAGATAATGGCAATGTCATACTGCTGGATACCTATGAACATAATGGGTCGGCTCGTGATGAGACCTCCCATCCTCTTGGTTAGGTCTTGTCTTATTATTTTTCTTAGGGTCCCTTTAGTTTCTTATCGAGAGGCCTTTTATTGCCTTCTCCGGGATCCCTGGGCACAACATCTCTAGGTTTTATTTCCTATGGATTTTACCTTTTACCATCTGCTTTTACCCCCTAAGCCTTTAGCCCCTTCTTCCCACAGGAAAAAGTGTAACCCTCAAAGTTCATCCTAATGGCTGGACTAGGGGAATGGGATGGATGTAGGGGAGACAAGATGTAAAGTGATAGTATGGCGGGAGTGGACGATGGCTCTTCAAATCCCCCCTGGTGGCTAACCAAAACCCATAAATACAAGCTTGCTAGGGCACCCCGTTAATCCCCCCAACAATGGTCAAGTGGATTAGTGTAAGATCCAAGCAGTTATCAAAAATGTAAGGAACCTGATGCATATATAAGA
>ML781274.1:63573-127630 GCA_009831015.1 Picea engelmannii
ACATGTCAAGGTAAGTTCTATATCTAGGTCTTTCCATGCCTTGTGATGTCTAAATATTTCCATGTCTAGGTCTTACCATATATAGGAGCGTGAAGGAGAGAGAGGGAGACAAACAGGGGGGGGGGTAGAGAGGGAGAGTAAGAGTGAGATATGTTGACTTTTCATAATATATAATATTGCATGTTATTTTATTATTATTTAATATGAAAAAGGATCACAATTGAAATATAGATATCCACAGAACTACAAGATATGTCCTCAGGGAAACCCTCAAGGGGGAGAAAACCCTACTAAATTTCCTCAGTGTATATTTCTCCAACATGTACAATGTCATATAATGTTTTTCCATGAAATCAAGACCAAAGAGACCCAGACATGAATCAAGAATATCCTCCTAGATAAGTGTGTACTACTCTCTTGTGCTTATATTCAATGCTTAATCAAAATGACTCGATATAACCTCTATTTATACTCTAACATACCTAAAAGGAATTACTTATTAATAAACCCTTTCACAATTACACTTAGGAATAAACAATATAATTACACTTAGGAATAACTTCTGAAATTACATAAAATATCAACACTCCCTCTTAATGAGGAAGGTATTCTATCCGACATAGACTCTAGCATTGTTTCCATCCACATGAGACCATGACTATTGACTGTTGGACACACAAATCTATACATAATACGAAATCCATAGTGACTTCACATCATGCATCTAGGGCCGGTGGGTATCTCTCCAATAACTACAACATGTCATCATGAAACTATCCAATTTCTCACAGAAAACTCAGATATCTTCATGGATGAAATCTAGTACCCTATGATAACATCTGTACCTCATCTCTTCAACATGCATACAGTGTCAGTGGGTAGCTATCCAATAGCTACAGCATGTCATCATGACATCCACTACCCTGCGATAATATCTGAAGCCATAACTCCCCATGAAGAGGGACTGCATCGATCTTGTCCCTAAAGTACTCAAACTTCCTCCTTGACAATGGGTTTGTCAGCACATCCACAACCTGCTCATTGGTAGCCACATATTGGAGCCTCATTTATCCCTTTTTCACTATATCCCTGATACAATGATACCTAATTTCAATATTATTCGACTTATCACGAAACACAGGGTTCTCTGACAACTTTATACAACTCTAGTTGTCGCACAAGATACAGGCCGCCTCCATCGAAATATCAAATAATCTAGTCAACAATTTTCCAGGACATACTGCTTCGCAACTTGCTGCACATGTTGTCGCATACTCTACCTTAGTCATACTAAGTGCTACGCATGATTTCTTCTTACTGATCCATGAAATCATACCAGATCTGAAAGTGAAGCAACATCTTAATTCACTTTTCCGGTTTGTAACACTACCAGCCCTATCTGAATCTGAATATCCAAGTAGACTAATCTCACTTTCTACAACATACTCGAGCCCATAATCCACTATACCTTTAAGGTACCTCATCACATGTTTTATTTCAATCAAGTGAACATTTCTGGGTTCAACCATGTACTGAATCAGGGTGTTCATAGAAAAACATATATCTGGTTGTGTATTCATCAAATACATCAACGAACCCACCATCTTCTTGTATAATGTAACTTCCACAGTCTCTAAAGTTGTATCCTGCAACAACTTTAGACTTGATGCCATAGGTGTAGCCATTCCCTTTCAATCCAATATCCCAAACCTCTTCAGAATTTCGATCGTATACTTCCCTTGACCTAGGAATATTTAACTAAGATTTTTCCATATCTCCAGTCCCAAGTAATAGTGCATCAAATCAAGATCCTTCATATTGAATTCAGAGGACAACTTCCTCTATCAATGAAAACCATAATTGTCCAATCTGCCTTACTGGTTTCTCCCTCTATGAATCAGTGAAAATATTTCCATTTTCCAAGGCACACAACATCATGGTAACCACCACATCAACACATTGACAGAAGCTTCATGTGATATCAACTATAGAGGGTTTGTCACTACCTCTTATGTCCATTTCAATCACTTCTCACCAAATACTCGTGTTGATCTTGATCTTATTTTTTTTCAAGTTCTCTACCCGAGTCCTGAACTCTTAGAATATGTCGAAGACCTCATCCTTGGTCTTCATGAAGAAGATCCATGGGTGTCACATAGTATAAGAAACTTGGTAAACTATCATGTGCCTAGAAGCACCATAATCTACTAACCAGGTATCCATGGTAACCTTCATAGAACAATAAAAAGAACATCTCCGTGGAACAAGTATTTCCACGGTAATTTTTCCAGAATGTAAAGAGAGTAAGGCTCAACGCAATGAAAATAGTTAGAATAGTTGATTCCATTATCATCCTCCAATTCGTAAGAGCACAAAGAAATTCAAATATACAAAGTCGTTTCACAAGAAATTGACTATCCTCGATGTGCTAACAATTCTCAATGAGGTCAAGAATACTCATTCCTATGTGCAAGCAATGCACAACATTATCATTCTCCAAGGCAAGGGACATTGACCTTTGAATGTTCAATGTGAATCTCAATTCATTGTCTTGGATTTACCATGAAAACTCTAATAAAACCACAATGTAGCCCTTGATATGACAAATCATCCTCCATTTACCTCAGCCCTGGGTTGTCGTAGATATTCCTCTTCCTCATTATTGAATGAGTATGAAACATAGGTATAAACCAATTTGTAGCAGAAAAATATAAAACCCAAGTGCAACAAACATGTTAACCATGCACAATGATTCACTAATTTATTTTCCGCCTGCCCAAGTAATACTCTCCCACATTCTGCATTCCTGTCTATTGCAGGTTCCTTCAGTGCATTTATGCACCACTGGAATTGTGAGTGACTCTCTCTCAGAGGTTCCTTGATGAGGAGACTTACTCAATCAATCAACAATTGGTGGCTCCATATCACATCAATTTTTGGGTAGGTCACACACTTAGCCACTCTCCTCTACATGTAATATTCTCCTCCATGCACATGTAGATGGGAAGTTCTTACTTCTCCTACCATTGGTTTCAAGGCCACCACATATTTTGGTAAGTCTCTTTTCCATCGAATCTACATGTTTCACTTGTAGAACACCTTGCAGCTCAACTAGAACTATCCTTGTCCAATGTTACGTAGTTTCATTTCTACTAAAATTTCCCATATGTTAAATGCAAATGCCTTCTCTGAGCACCAAGAGGTTCATGTCTTAGACTTCAATTACAAGAAAGGAATTAAATTGTTGACCTTGATATAGGCTCTGGCACTTTGTCTTGGTGGGCCATTTTCTTTTAGGCTAATTGGAATCATTCTACCACAACCCAATGGAACCTATTCTTTACAGGAGGTAGTCATGAAGCTCACTGATATCAAATCTCTAAGCCTGTGGATTCCTTCTGCCAATGGAAGCTGAACATAAACTTGTTCTCCAACACAGACACCAACTTACACAAGTTAAACACTGCATTTTCACACGAGACTACCTCAACCACCTAATTTCAAATTGGTAATATATCACCACCTTGCTTTGTGATGGATTTTCCACTTCTATTAGTTATCTTTCCATATCATGTGCATCGTGAATGTGATTTCACGATTTTTCTGTCGATTCTGTACATGTGATTCCACTGTAGTGGCCAAGGAAAGTGACGGGAAGGAGACACACACCCTTACTGTTAATCTATGCAATACATGTTATATATATGGATCCATAACATATTTGTCTCCTTTGTGACTTATATCTCCTCCATATCAGATTTTTCTTGGTAAAGGAATAGAATGCCACATATATGCTTGCGATGGAAGGGAAGTGTGGGAATATGTCAAGAATTAAAATCTACTTAACCCATATTCTCTCTGCATTTGCAAAATAACTAGAAGAGGCTCTCTAGACTAATGCAACACTAACGAGCCATTCAATGTGTAGCCAACATGTGCTTGGTTCACATTGTAAACAAGGGTTCTTCCTGGAGTCGAGTTCTAATTCTTCATGTCAAGCGTAGAGAAAAGATGATGACAACAATGAATATGAAGGAATCCTCCCTCCATCAAAGAGATAACATAATGCTATTGAGGATAATGAGAATGACCTTTCTCAGTTCCAGATGTTGTACTAATGTTGATATTAAGAAAAGTAGCCATGATCATGGCTCCATTGATGGGAGACTTGGGACTCTGTAGAGGCTCATTCCCGATGGAATAAAAATGTGTTTTGATACCCTTTTTCAAGAGACTACTAATTACATATTAAATCTGGAAGTGCAAGTTCACGTTATGGAATCCCCCACGAAATTTTACAAGAGTTCTACAAGTCTTGTGGAAGAAACCATTTCGCAACAGTAATCTTGATTTTTCATATCTCCTGCATGCAGTAGCAACACATATAGATATTTGATATAACCCATGATTTTGATGCACCTCACCTCATATTCTATCAAACACTCTTGCATGCAAAATATTGTTTCCAAGCACTAGAATGCGCACATTATTGAAGAACACTCACCAAGGTAACTTTTTCTAGGATCATACCTTGCAATTGCATTTCCAGATGCATGCAAAAATCTTCACACAAGACACAAGCTATCTCTCTCATTTTCCTGGGCTCTCCTGTGAGGGAGTCAAGCCCAGTCCTGCTCTAATACCATGTTGAATTTTCATAAGAGATAATATTGTATATTATTTTATTATTATTTAATATGAAAAAGGATCACAACTGAAATATAGATATCCACAATATAACAAGATATATCCTTAGGGAAACCGTCAAGGGGGAGAAAACCCGACAAACGTTTCTTAGTATAGATTCCTCCAACATGTACAATTTCATACAATGCTATTTCATGAAATAAAGACCAAAGAGACCAAGACACACACCAAGAATAACCTCCTAGATAAGTGCGTACAACTCTCTTGTACTTGTATTCAATGAGTAATCAAAATGACTTGATATAACCTCTATTTATACTCTAAAAGACCTGAAAGACATGACTTATCAATAAACCCTTTCACAATTACACGTAGAAATAACCAATACAATTACACTTAGGAATAACTTTTGAAATTACATAAAATCTTAACAAGATAGAGAGGGGGAGGGGGGGGTAGATCTAGGAGAGGGAGGACAAAGATATAGAAGGGAGGAAATTATTCTTAGGAGCGCGTGTGCACTTATTTGAATTCAATTTTTTTGGGTGGGATTGAAAAGGTGTATGTTGAATTGGTTGGCTTAGATTTAGGTTTAGGATGGCAAACCTAGTGGTTCGGTATGCAAATTCATAAAAACCTCCATTTTTGTGAATACCCGTCTATATCTTTGTCTTTGACATTATTTTTCTAAAAGCTAAACAATTTAATTGTTAACGAAATTATATACATAAATAGATTTAGTTATGCAGATTTCAAATATCTATCTATATATATAATTATTATTATTTACTATTTTTAATCTATTTTTATCTTCACATATGTCAAAATCCTATAATACATACCTTTCTTATATTTTCTATAATTTTTTCTTGGCTTAACCATTTCTCAAATGAGTTATATGCAGCACTAGAGGAGACCGATACCTACAATCTAAAAAAACAAATTTGATCATATTAAGACCGTTTTAGCCTACATGAACAAAAGATGTTGTAATTTTAGGTATATGTTGATTTTGATAATTTAAAAAAAAAATACAAAATTAATATTGAAACTTCCAAAAACTACACAACATGAGAAAAACAAGTTTTCTACATGTATACAAGTTTTTGGAATGAAATTCCATCATTAAGACACTCAACACTTGCATGAACGAAAACATATACCTTATATTTTGTTGGAAGAAGAAGATACCACTGTTAGAAAAAAATAAATTTGACCTAGCTATTCACAATGTCTATGAATAAAATTTGTATATTTGGAAACCTAATTCAATTTCCTACGTTTAATATTCTTACACCATATTCAAATTCATTGTAAACGTACCTTGAATGACCCCTACAAGTTAATAGATTGTTGTTTTTCCAAGTTTGCATTGCCACTAATGCGTCATGAGAGACCATCATTAACTTGCACTCACCCCATAATATAAATTGAAATTGTAGTATTGAAAGAATAATTATTAAAGGTTAGAAATATTTTTTGTCTTCAAAACAATTGTAAAGAAGCTAGGTTTTGGTTCCAATAAAAAATAAATTTATTTTTTATATGTTTCTATAATTGTGAAGAGTAGTGTTGTAATATATCTAAGAATATTTGAGCAAATCAATAAGCATAAGCATATTATAATAAACTATAAAGGAAATATGTCCTATAGTATGCTTCTTTCATAAGATGAACTATCTCCCATCCATAGAAGCTAAGTTTATAATAAAGTGCTTATTATGTGTATTTGTGTGTTTACCATAGAAACGATAAAATGAATCCCTTATTAAAAAATTGCATTCCTCATATTTTTCTCAACATGTGTTGGTTCCTTCGAAAAGATCCACATCAGAAGTCCATATATCCTAATAATATAATCCCTCCCCATCATAAATTATTCAAGAAAGGTACTAGATCTCACATGTGAGCATTAACAATAATTCATATATCAACACATGAAGACCATTCATGGACTGACACCCCAATAAAAGAAAAACATATTACCACCAAGAAAGAACTCGTGCAAATATGCCAATGACTTGTAGCTAGCATGAGACTAGCCTTGTATAATCCATCTTCCATCTCGGTCCTTTCCCTACAAACATGGTAAATGATATATAATTAAAAATATATGAAATATATTGAATCTTATTTGTTCACATGAAATTGTCTAAAGTATTTAATCCCACCATCTAGTTTATCACCAAGTAGGAGTAACCAAATATTTTCATTTTAGGGATATCTTTTTATGTTGCAAGCGTGAGAATTAGTTTTAGTGCCACTAGTGTTGCAAAGTTATCTAACCATTTTCCCAGACTTTACTTAAATTTTGGTACCTGTGAATCCTTGAAGTACAATACACCTACTACCCCACTAACTTATGGGTCTACTTAAAATGAACCATCGAAATAAACCCAAGTTCCTAGTATGTCAACTTCTTCCATAGCAATTTTTAGCACCCATGAATCCTTGAAGTATAGTGCACCTATTGCCCCACTAACCTATAAGTCTACTTAAAAGGCACCATCGAAATAAACCCAAGTTGCCAATCTATCAACTTATTCTATAACAATTTATCTAAGAGGTTTCTCACTTTTGATTTACTTAAAAATGCCATAATATTCAATACTTAAGAAGCACATTGTATAAATGGAATGAGATTATCATTGAACAAACTGGCATTTCTCACAAGCCAAATAATCCATGTGATAACTAGTTTCAAATATTTATATCTCTTTACATTTATGTTCCCAGAGGAGTTCCTCAACCCTCCCTCCAATGTTGTCTCCCCTCACAGATATCTTTTAGCCAGTTAAGATGACTCCACTTCTTTCCAAACTTGAACGATAGAGGGGAATAATAAAAGAAAATTTTGTATGATCTTGTCATGTTGTTTGCAAACTGAATATCAATTAGGCCCATGTTTATTCGTTTTCTACAAGATACAAATTACAAATTATCCTGAATAAAATTTGAGTTTTTAAACTGTGCCAACAACATAAAAATAATCAATTTTAATGTGCATTTAAATTTATAAATAATATTATACCACCACTTAGGTTACCCCATACCATGACCTTTACATAGAACCTTATATCCAACCTTAGGGGTGAAATGCTCTCCTTCTAGGTTTTTAGACCAAATCAATTTATACTTGAATATTTTTATTTAAACATGATTGGATCTTAAAGTTGCAATGTAAGTCTTTTCTATCAATTTTTTTAGCTTTATTTTTCCGGATGATGGGTAGAATGTCCACTTGAAACGTTGGAGATTTTAAAAACTTACATGGAATGTTTGATGTTTCAAAAACTTACACACACTTCATCTCAAGAAGGTTCAATCATCATGATTGTTATCATTCACTTAGGTCAATATTCATTCATCAAACCTTAAAAATAACAAGGAATTACTTGATTTACTTTAAAATTTTATTGTTATGTTTGAAAATATTAAAAATAGGGTTTCTTAATTCTTCATAAATATATATATTTTTTCTTTTTTAATTAACATATAATTGGCGAAATACATAACAACATTGACCATAACTAATTAAATTAACTGATTAAAATATTATTAAATATTTTTTTAAATATTATTATACAAATTTCAAGAATATTAAATATTGATAGTTTTGAGTGTGTAGGTTTTTACAATTAATCATATTATTGCTTGAACTTTCTCAAAATAAATTGTGTTTATATTTTACTAATGTCCATCTTTTTGAGTGAACACTCAAAATATTGATAGGTGGAGTATCCAACTAAAACATTAAAACATTGGACATTTAAAACTAATATTGATAAGTGTTATTTGTTTTCTATTTTATATCAATTATAAATTTTCCCTAAAATAAATTAGTAAAATAATAACAAAAAAATGATATAGACATAAAATAATTGGGTAAATGTCCATTTATATAAAAAAATAAATTATAAAAATAATGATATCTTAATTATCAATTTTTTTATAACAACACTAATTTATTATATTTTAAATATATTTATAAAATATTAGTTTATATATATATTTATATTATTTTCATCAAGTTATATGGAATTATTATTAAAAGGAGAATTAGTATATGGTTATAAAGTTATGGAAAAATGGTTAAATATCACATTAGTTTTAAAATTTATTATTGAACTATTCATCACCTAAGTACATTTAGGATCATTGAAAATGAATATCCCAATACTAAAATCAATCTCCTATATTTCTTCGTTTACTTTAGGAACAATTTTGACATGGTGAATATAAAAAATATTTGGAATAGATTAAAAGAGTTAAAGGTTTCATTTAAGTTGAGAGTTGATATGACAAGGTTACAAGAATATTATTACTAAGTTTAGGAACAATAGAGGTTGTTTGAGGAAATTAGCTGTAATATAGGAGTTAGGAATGGTTGTCCCTCATCCTCTGCCCATTTTAGCATTTGCATTAACATGTTAGAGGCACATTTGGAAGAAACAAATTGTGTTGGCACTACTTTACCTAGAATAGTCATCATCCTTCTTCTTTATGCTAATGATGTTGTTTTTATGGAAAGGTGTCCCTCTGATGTTGATAAGAAACTAAGAATTATTAGGGATTTATGTTCTAGAATAGGTATGTCAGTGAACATTGATAAAGAAAAGGTTATTATTATCATATTTAAAATGGCCACTTACAATAATATTGTGTATTAAAACAACAACTCAGAGGACATTAATTCATGCAAATATCTCATAGTTGACCTTCATTGTAAGGCTAACTAAAACTATAGCACTGATAAAAGGATTAATGGAGGGTGGAAAACCTAATTTGGTGTTGAAAACAATTATAAATCTATGGAATTATAGTTGTAGGAAAAAAATAAACTCCTCTTTGAGACTCTTGTCACTCCTCTTATCTTATATGGATGCGAAGTTTGGAACTACAACATGTCTAGATAGTTGTGGAGGAAAATTGAACAAATATAAAAGCATTTTATAAATTTTAATATTAACATTGAAAACAACATGCCCCCTCCTATCCCCATCATAGAATTTTGTCTTTTCCCACATTGAAAGTATGGATATGACTATATACCTTATTTTTCCATGTAACATATCCCATGGAAAACCCTTGAGCACTTCCCCTCATTCCAAGAATGGTACCTATTAGTATTGGATTTGATCTAATCATTAGTGTACACATTGATCATGATTATAAGGTTGAAATTAACGAAAAAGAGGCTGAAAGGGAGATTACAGAGCTCATGGATCAAAGTGGCAAAGCATATGGTCGAAAATCCCAGAAAAGTTTATAGTAATAAAATCAGGCCCTAAGGGCCTGGGGATAAGTTTCAAAATCCCAAGTGCTTATCGGGAGTGTAAAAGGAGATTATCACATCCAAAATAGGATTAATCCCTCATCCAAATAGAAGCATATCGTAAAAAAAATTCTTAAGGGGAAAGCGTTGATGAAGGTCCGGGGTCAATCATCTAATGGAAAAAGGTGAGCCTAATCAACGACTGTGATGTATGTCACACCATAAATATGTTTGGGAGTGAATGTAGCATTGGGGTGTGATGACGGTTTTAAGGAGCTATGTGGTGAAGAGTGGATGGTGTCGCATGGTAGGATACGAAAAAGTAAAACCACTCCCCTAGGGTCGCGACAATGGTATTCTGGTCTTTCCAAGTTGCCTATCTGCCAACTCATCATGTATATTTCCATCCATGTCGTATTACCTCGAGCTAGCATAGAAGTCCACTTGGAGACTGAGGAATCCTCTGAGGACATGAAATTCAATGACGCATGTTTTCGATCCTGTCAAGTATTTCCACCTATAATGAGAAGCCCCACTAGTATTTTGGCTGTCATATTGAGCCTAGCCTCACTATGCTAGGTCCCTGAGGACACTTCGGTGCCTACATGGAACAATTCAAATATGCCATGTGTCAATGGTCTATGACTATTTTAGCATGATGTCATCCAAGTTTCACGGGTTTTCCCCGAACTTCAAAAGGACCTGAACTATTGGGAAAAGGATGTGTGCTTCAAACATAGGCATGAATGTAATGTTCCTGACTTGGCTAGTCTAGGAAACATTGCTAATGTGTGTGTAGGATCAAAGGTTTACAACATATAAATGATCATACAAATAATAAATGTGACAAAGGACTGGAAATTTTGTATTATGATATCTCTGTGGATTACAAAATGGCTGAATGCGGATGAATAAGCTGACAATACTCGACTAGATCAACAGACAAAGGATCTTAGCCGGAATACAAATAAGCAACTGCGACTGAATAAAATAAAAACACAAAGCTAGATCAAAACACAAAAGGATCTTAGTCAGAATACAAATAAGAAACTAAAAGATAATACTCGGAATATGGGAGCATTGCGGAATCAATGAAGAATGATGGAAGACCTAGATGATCTTCTCGGTGACTAGGGTGTGTCTTTCAACACTGAAATCAGCTAGCTGGTGTCTTCCTCCTAGAATACAATGAACTATCTCTCCTGAGATGCACCTCTTCTCCTCAATGACAAGTCATAATTTGCATAATGATGAATTAGGTCGCTGACCCTTCCTTTATAGCTTTCCAAAACCCTAAATCAAGTTGAAACCCTAATTCACTGTTGACTTCCAAAACCCTAAATCACTGTTGAAACCCTAATTCACTGTTGACTTCTATTTTTAGCTCATAATGACTTAAAAGTGTTTTTAACCCTTTTTAGCTCAATGCCACTTTCCAAATATAACACCTGTGACTGGAGTGACCTCTAGTAACCTTGTTTGCCACTCTTTGGCCCTGGCTATAGTCTAATGGGGCAGTTTAGACCATTAAGCCTCCTCTTTGGAGCTCTTATTTGGAAAGGGACATTACAATCCTTCCTTCCCAAAATTACTTGCCCTCAAGCAATATCAGTCCAGGGTGCTACAACACCTACTTGCTCTCCCAAGTAGCGTCCTCTACTAGAAGACCTCTCCATATGATCAAACACTCTATGATGACCCTGCTCCTTAGTTTCCACTCTTGAAACTCCAAAACCTCCTCTGGAACTAACTCCAACTATCCCTCCTCATCCAATGGGGGAAGCTCCTCGAATGTGCTAATGAATTGTCCCACTACCTTTTTTAGGCAAGACACGTGGAATACGTTATGAATCTTTCTCCCCTCTGGAAGCTCTAGCTCGTAAGCAACCTCACCTACTCGGTGCATGATCCTGTAAGGACCATAAAATATGGGCTTGAGCTTCTTTTCCCCACTCTTATTTAGAGATGGCTGTCTGTAGGGTTGGAGTCTCAAGAAAACCAAATCTCCAACCTCAAATACGTGCTCTATCCTGTGCCTGTCTCCACTTATCTTCTTTCGGTTTTGTGCCATCTGTAGGTTCTCTTTCAATAACTTGAGAATTTGCTGACTCTCTATGATCCAATTCTTGGCCTTGGGAGCTCTACCCTCATCTAAGACCAAGTCTACCAAAGTGGGAGCATCATATCCATACAATTCTCGGAAGGGTGTCATACCAATGGACATGTGGAAGGTGGTGTTGTAGCAATGTTCACCTAAATGTAACCACTTTACCCACGTTCACTGTTGTCCTCCTACATAGTTCCTCAAATACCCTTCAACCCACTTGTTGACATTCTCAGTCTGCCCATCTATTTGAGGGTGATCGTTGGTGCTAGGTGTCAACTCTGTCCCCACCAACCGAAACAACTCTCTCCAAAATGTCCCTATGAACTGACTGTCCCTGTCACTGACGATGTTCTTCAGCAACCCATGAAGTTTGAAGACCTCCCTGAAGAAAGGCTCGACTACCTGAACTATGTTGTACTCTGTCGGTATGGCATAGAAGTGAGCAAAATTGGTAAATCTATCGACCACTACATAGATACAGTCCTTACCCTGGACCTTGGGTAGACCTGTGATGATGTCCATAGATATACTCTCCCATTTCTGCTCTGGAATGGGGAGTGGCTGAAGTAGCCCTGCTGGAAGAGCATGCTATGACTTGTTTTGCTGGCAAGTCACACACTCACTGATGTGTCTCATAATTTCCTGTTTGAGGCCCTTCCATGTGAACCTCTCTCTGATCTGTCTATAGGTTTTGAAAAACCCCTAATGGCCCGCTAGAGGTGAATCATGAACTATGGTGAGGATCTTCTTACTAAGCCCTGAATCTAGCACCAAGTAGACTCTATCCTTGTAAAATATGACATCGTCAATGACCTTATACCGGTCATCCTGTATCTTCCCATCCATCACCTCACAAGGGAACTTACTCTTGGAATATTCCACTAATAAGTGGGATTTCCAATTTGCTGAAATCTCCATCAAAGAACATGCCACAGGTCTCCTCGATAGTGCATCGGCCACAATGTTCTTCTTCCCCTTGACATACTCTATGTCAAAGTCAAATTCCTTTACCTTTGTCAACCATTTATGTTGGCACTCACTGAGGTCCTTCTGCTCAAGGAAATACTTCAAACTGTTGTGATCAGTCTTGACCACGAATTTGCTGCCCACCAAATATTGTCTGAACTTGGTCAAGGCATGCATGATTGCCAACATTTCCTTGTCATAAATGGAGTACAACCTCTCAGGTTGAATAAGATTCCGACTCTCGAATATAATGGGGTGTCCTACCTGCATCAAAACTACATCAATCCCTTTGTCAGATGCATCACACTCTAGTACAAATGGCAAGGTGAAGTCTGGTAGTGCTAACACTGGACAAGTGCTCATGACTTCTTTCATGTGATCAAAGGCTTCCTATGATTTTTCGGTCCATATGAAGGCCCCATGCTTGGTAATATCTGTTAGCGATGCTCCAAGCTGAGAAAAAACCCAGACGAACCACTTGTAATAGCTACACAGCCCGAAGAATCTCCTCACTTATGTCATGTTCCTGGGTGTCGGCCAATCTAGAATGGCCCTGATCTTCTCTTGGTGCACCTGTACCCTCTGTGCACTGATGATGTGGCCTAAGTAAAGAAGCTCTATCATACCGAACTCACACTTGGACTCTTTGGCTATAATGATTGTGCCTCCATGATGCTCAATACCTCATCCAGGTGCCTCATATGCTCTTTCCATGACTGACTATAGATCAAGATGTCATCGAAGAAAACCAAGACTAATTTCCTTAATTGATCCCTGAATATATGGTTCATGCAAGACTAGAATGTAGAGGGTGCATTGGTTAGCCCAAATGGAATAACCAGGAACTCGAAGTGTCCAAAATGACATTGAAATGTCATCTTCTCTATGTCCTGCTCTCAGATGCTGATCTGATGATATCCAGAGCGTAGATCAATTTTTGAGAAGAAAAATGCCCCATGCAGTTCATCGATCAACTCATTAATGCATGGGATAGGATACCGATTCTTGATGGTTTTCTTGTTCAAGGTTTGGTAATTAATGCACATCCTCATGGTGCCATCCTTCTTTAGAACTAAGAGAACTAAAGAAGCAAATGGGTTGCTGCTCGGTCTGATGTGTCCCGTTGCCAACAATTCCTTGATTGCCTTCTCTATATCATCCTTGAACCTTCTATGATGACGATAGGGGGGGGGGGTGATCATAGGTTTGGCCCTCTCCTAGAACTCAATGGTGTGCTCAAACCCCCTATCAGGTGGTCTCCCTGGTGGAATTTCCTCAAAGACCTACTAATGTCGTCCCAATAAATTCTTGATCTCTGTATGGTACTGTTGTCAACCTTCTAAATCCTTCTGATTAGTGATCAATAATTCTGCGACATATGCTACCTCCCCATGTCTGAATATCCTCTCCATCCTCTTGGCTAAAACTGTCATGGGTTATCCTGTCTACATACCTCTTAGAACATCTTTCTTCCCATCCTGATCTTTAAATCCCATTTCCAAGGTTTGGTAGTTGGTAGTGATTTTTCCCAAGGTAATCATCCACTGAACTCCTAGCACCACATCTGTGTCTGATAGGTCAACCACATAAAATGTGTTTCTCACTATGTAGTTTCCTAACTTCATCTCTAAGTTTGGAACTCTATCTAGACACTCCACTATGTGGTCATTTGCTACCGCAACATCAAACACCTCAAACTCCTCTGTCTGAAGTGCCTATCTCGATACTAGTGAAGTGTCGACGAAGTTGTGGGTGGCCCCACCATCTACCAGGGTGATTATTCATTGCCCCTGAATAATCCCTCTAATATAGAGGGTATCATACCTGGGAACACTAGAAAGGGTCTCTATGACTCCTCCCTTTGTTGTTTCCTCCTGTTAGCCTGCTCTGGCGATTGTGGGACTACTGGAGGATGGGATCTTGATAGTGTCGGTGGTCTACGGGGAGTTTGCTCCTCTGCTGGTGCTGACTCCTCCTCTGAACTAGTTGATCCACTATCCTGATCCTCCTCCTCACTGCCCACGTTGTTTGCTGCTACCTCAATAAAATGAATATCTCCCTTGCCCATGCACCTGTGGCCTGAGACCCAAGGATCTCTGCAGTTGAAGCAAAGCTTCTTCCTCATAAGCTCTCTCCTAGTCTCATCATCCCACTTCTCCTTGCCATTCCATTCTCTCTGGAATGGCTTCCTGTCCCAATCCCTCTGGGGCACAAATGGTTTGGAGAAAGTTTTAGTCTTTGGCACTGAGTTTTCCAGATCTCAAGTGTGAAGGATGGAATCCTGCAAAGTGGGAGGCATGTATGCCTTCACCCATCCTCTCAAAGGCTCAGTGAGTCCTTCTGTGAATAACATGATCATCCTGGGCTATGATATATCTGTCACTGCCATGGCTACCTATTGAAACTCTGTGATGAACGCCTATGTTGTGCCAGCTTGTCTCAACTGGGCTAGATCCCTGAAGTGTATCTTTGGATCCTTCCTGTCAAACCTATCCATGAGCCTATCTGTAAGCTCCCTATAGGAGGTGATACGACTGTGACCCAATGTCACCAATCCATGATACCACCACTCGTGTGCCTCACCCTCCAAGTGTAAGGTTGTGAAGCTGATGGCCTCTATCTCGGTCATCTGGTTGATCTTGTAATACATGTCTAGCTTCTGTACCCAAGCTCTGGTGGTGTATTTGGACTATCCATCGAAACAAGGGATGGTGAGTTTCCCAACTTTTCAAATGAAATTGAGGTTATGCCTCTGTTGTTGTTGTGGTCCTCCCCTCTGCGGCTCTTTGGGGAAGTTCCTGAGTCTGAGTCCATATTACTTGACTAAGGTCATGTCCTGATGGAATTCACAACCCAATGTTGCGTACTCCCTCCTATACTCTACAATGTCATCTGCATGAGTGGGTGGCCTCTGTGTTATTGGTGGCGGTGCTGCTACTGGGGGTGCCCTCTAGAAACTAGGAAACAAGAGTCTGGGAATCCTACTCACAGAGGTGTATGTGCGAGATGGTGATTGGGGTCTACTGCCTACTCCTAAGTTCCCCTGTGCTGCATGTGGGACTTATGTGTCTCGGGTGCCCACTCTAGCCAATCTATCAGCCACTTGTGCCAAGGACTGAGACATGGTCCATTGACTAGCTAACATATCGTTGATAACTTGCATGAAACTATATCTGGATCTACGGGGGGCTTGCCACTGCCCTCTGGTCACTCATATCTGTCTCCTAGCATCCTCTCTGCCTCATGCTCAGCCTCACGCTCTTCCCTTCTCTCTGCTTCTATGTGTGCCTCTTCCTCTTCCTCTGAGCTAGGAGGAAAAGGTGGAAAATCAGGCCTATGCCTTCTTTCCTTATGCTTGTTGTAAGTGACATATTTTTCACCTACGTGTTCACGGCCCTCTGGGTCTTATGTTGCACTCATTGTCTTTAGTCACAGGATGGCAGGACTAAAGCTCTGATACCTTTGTAATTTTCCTAAATTGGCTAGTCTAGGAAACATTGCTAATGTGTGTGTAGGATCAAAGGTTTACAACATATAAATGATCATACAAATAATAAACGTGACAAAGGATTGAGAAGTTTTTATTATGATATCTCTGTGGATTACAAAATGGACGAATGCGGATGAATAAGCTGAAAATACTTGACTAGATCAACAGACAAAGGATCTTAGCTAGAATACAAATAAGAAACTGCGGCTGAATAAAATAACAACACTCAACTCGATCAAAAGACAAAAGGATCTTAGCCAGAATACAAATAAGAAACTAAAAGATAATACTTGGAATATGGGAGCACTGCAGAGTCAATGAAGAATGATGGAAGACCAGGATGATCTTCCTGGTGACTAGGGTGTGTCTTTCAATACCGAAATCAACCAACTGGTGTCTTCCTCCTGGAATCCACTGAACTATCTCTCCTGAGATGCACCTCTTCTCCTCAATGACAAGTCATAATATGCATAATGATGAATTAGGTCGCTGAACCTTCCTTTATAGATTTCTAAAACCCTAAATCATGTTGAAACCCTAATTCACTGTTGACTTCCAAAACCCTAAATCACTCCTGAAACCCTAATTCATTGTTGACTTCTATTTTTATCTCATAGTGACTTAAAAGCGCTTTTAACCCTTTTTAGCTCAATGCCACTTTCCAAATATAACACCTGTGACTGGAGTGACCTCTAGTAACCCTGCTTACCCCTCTTTGGCCCTGGCTATAGTCTAACGGGGAGGTTTAGACCATTAAGCCTCCTCTCTGGAGCTCCTATTTGCAAAGGGACATTACAATGAAAGAGAATGTCTCACGCGATTGGAGGATTCACTAATGGCCTCCCAAATGGATTATAAAATATGTGACATGTAAAAGGATGTCTAGCCTCATGTCGACATCCTTTCACTCATCATAATTCTATTGCCTACACCTGACATAGGCCAACAATCATCACCTTGACATGTGCATTCACACGATCCCTGGATCTTCATAGATCATACCAAGTGTGAAAAATCTTTACCTCTTATCAACTGTTTGTGCAAAATCATGTCAAACTCTTATAAGAGAAAACCATGGAGATCATGAGACACCAATCTACAAGTAATCTGGTCTCTAAAGGTGAGTTACTCAGATTCTAGGTGTTTCAAATGATGACCCACCTGTGCTGACCCTCCGCTCAGGAGTGTATGATGAACCATCATGGCTACAGATTTTGGGAGAGTGTGTTCTATGCTTCCTTAAGAGATGAGTGTCCTTATATAGTATCATTAACTTGATCTTGAGGATGAAAGGGAATTTGGGAATCTACCCTAAGGTGAAATGACCAATCCAATCAGTGCACTGGAGAAACTTGAAGCAGAGGATTCAAGGGATTAGTTGATTGTAACCTATGTTATTGGGTGCTTCCATATGGAAGGAAACTTTTAGCCTATGATCTCGGTAGTTGAGGTAAAAGGTTCAAAATGCAATAATGGAAATGAATTGAGCCATTTAGAAAGACTCAAAAAAAGGCTTAATTAGACGAGGAGAACAGACACAACAACAATATCAACATGGTTTGTATGGTGGTAGAAATTGGTTTCTTCCCAAAAAAATAAAGTAAAATCAGTTGGAAAGTTGGGAAAGGTTAGAAAACCATACGTGGTTTCAAGATTTTGACAATCTATTATCAATTTTAAAGAAGCAGAGTTGGTCCAAGCGAGCATTTTTCTCTCAAGCAAATGCATCTATAAATAAATGTAAGGAGCTCATTTTTATTGTCGACACTTTGGGGAATTTAAAAGTATCGTATAACCAAGTTGTTTGATCAATATTCCCTTAGACACAACCAAATTTTCAAGGTTGCAGACTTTAAGATATTCATCTCCTGCATTATGCTTCAGAATGTGTTTCTTCTTCTGTGTATGTGATATTGAGAAATCCATCCCTCTCATATCATGGCTTCTTGTATCAGATCCCCATTAATAAAATCTCGAGCAACAAGTTTTATGACATGTTCAATGTAACTTTGTGTTGTCTAGCTTATGTTACTGAAGTGATTTCTTCTTAATGTATGGCCACTTATTGTCATTTTTTCTTGTATTTAATGATGTGTAGAGGGTACCTCCATGGGTTTAAATATATGAAAATTTTTACTATTTGATGCATGATTTAACGATCTGGTACAACTGTTAGAACTATTGAATTCTTAATTGCTCAGCACATTATTCTTTCCACAAAAAGTGAGATTCACCTTAAATCTTCCTCACATGTTTATTTTGTATTTCTTCTAAATCCATCCCTTCTCAAATTAAACTCAAATTGTCTGAAGCACTCGTGGGAAAATTCCTCTTGAAGTTGAATGTTTTGATATTTGGTCTAGTATTTTTTGAGGTTTGAGAGTTCTATAAGAGAGAGAGAAAAACTTACCCACAATTTTCATAATTTCTATTGTTACAAGCATGGATTTAAGGCTCGCTCTGAGCCTTAGCCCCTGGGATGGCTCTACATAGTTTCATTGACAACTTGGAAAATCTCGAGTGACAAAATCCAAAATGGCATTGTTTCCAGGGAACAAAATTTGAATATATATTTCCTTGGGGATATGACATTGCAATATATGATACTCGAGGGTGAACGAGTTTCAGGTACCTGGTTATTGATTATTTCACTTAAAGACTCCATGAAAAATCGATCTAGAATCTAACAAACGATATACCAGAAGAAACCCATATCATGAGTGTACTCCAATATATTCAAATCCAGAGAAGCGCTTGACTTGGATAAACCTCCAAGAACATAAAATATCTTTGTCTCCAGGTAACCCTAATTTAGGGACTTGTCCTTCTGTTGTTTGTGTTGGTAGTAAATTCCCTGGCTTACTCCATATACTAGTTGATTTGTGTTCTTCATCTAGGATACCTCCTTAACCCCTCATAGACCTACAGAATTGGCCCCTAGAATTATTCCAAGAATCAAGCTCTTGCTTCAGGCCCTTTTTGAAAAAAACCTATTCACCCTCCATTTGTTGAAGCCCATAAATGTATACTGCCAAATATTATGCCAATTTAAGAGGAGGAAGAGTTGGGGGAAATCAACCTCCACCACCACCTTTAAACCTTTGGGTCATGGATAGATTTGGTCCTTTGAATATTCCTACCCATGTTCATGAACTCCCTAAAAATTACTTGAAGTTGTTACCCAAGTACAATGGTGAACCATCTCTATATGCTAAAGAACACCTAGAAGCCTTCTAGGATTTCACTAACAACTTGTTCATGGAGGATGATGATGTTTTCAGGAAGTTTTTTTTTTAAACCCTAGAAGGAGATGTCCATAAATGACTCATAAAAATCCCTACATCCTCTATTGAGAGTTGGCAGGCTCTTGAGTCTACATTTAAGAAGTAATGGGGGGAAAAGAGGGACAACCTATATTACCTGTTTGAGTTTGGATCCCTCAAGAAGAAAGGAAATGAGTTTGTTGTTGATTTCAATAGAAGGTTTAACAAGATTTACAACAATATTCCTAGAGACATAAATCCTTTGCAACAAGAAACCAAGGTTACATATGTTGGGGCTTTTGATGATGAGATTGCCATGGTATTAAGAGAAAGGAGAGATCCCAATATATTGATAATGGAATATGATGTAATAAATATTGAAGGAAACATGATTGCATCGGGAAAAATGAATCAAAATTCTGATCAAACAGACAAGAATCAAATTAAATAAGACTGTGGTCCTTCAGATCCAACCAAAGATTCTCATGAAGCTTGAATGGATGAGATTTCTAGACTAATAAAAAATTTGAAAAATAAGATGTCAATATTTGAGATGGAGAATGGTAATGCAAAAACGGTTCCTCAAGAAGGATGGGTGAGGAACCCTAACCATTTTATGAGCCTTTTCAATCCTCAACTCATGAGGAGAGAGAAAAAACGATGAACAACCCATTTAGACCCCTATAAGAACTAATGATCAAAATAACCCAGTGGAGGAAGAAATAGATGAAGGATATGTTGATAACCCATAAGAAATACATTTGTTTCAAGATGAAAACAATGGCATGCATCTAACTCAAAATGATTATAAAGATTCCCTCAACAAAAATAAGCAAACCCCCAAAGGAAAATCTAACGAAGAACCACTCTCATTTGTTTAGTACAGGATGTTTGTTGATGTGTTGCAGGCTGAGATGCATGGGAAATATGATCTCATATCTAGAGAGAAAGTCATTAACCAAGAAAACCAACCCGAACTTAAAAATTCTAGCCCAAGTATTTCTATGGATAAATTTAAAGAACTAAAAAATACTATCAAGACTAAAGAAGCTGGAGAATCTTCAAAGATATCAGAAAAAGAGGTAAATGAATTTGAGGAATCAGTTCCACCCTTTAGCATTGAGAAAGAACTTTCCAAAATAAATATCCCAGTCCCACTGGTAGAACTGGCTACAAACCCATCATACCACACGCAGATTGAAAAGGTCATACAAGGGAAAAAACAAAGAAGTCCTCCTGACACTGTGAATTTACAAGATGAGTCTCCCACTATAGTTTTTGGTCCTTACATAGACGATAAGGAAGAATTTTTTTCACCTTTCTATGTGACCCTAAATATCCATGACACGATTATGCACAACTATATGCTTGATCCCAGGGCATCTCATAATCTCATTCCAAAAGTAGTAATGGAGAAGTTTTGGTTAGAAATAACTAGGCCCTACCATGACCTCTATTATTTTTATGCCAGAAAGGTGAAATGTGATGTTCTAATCAAGTACACGGTGGTCACTTTGGCTTAGCTACCCATCACAAGTATTATGATAGATGTGGCCATGGTTGATGTACCTTCAAACTGTGGGATGCTACTATCCGAAACTTGGGAAATTGTTTTGCGTGGTATAATGAAGATGTACATGACTAATGATATCGTAGTATTTTTTGGAGGGGAGAATATAATATCATATAGAGAAACAATTTTTCCTATGTGGTAAGTGATCAAAACAACTCTGTAAATCACCCCATACATGTTGTTGATGAAGACCTGGGTTTTTTCATCGTCACAGTCAATGAAGAATGTAAAGATTCCTTGACTCCAATAAACCCTATTACAATTCTTTCTCAAGAAACAAATGGTGTAGGGAAGATGTATTTTTATGGAGCATATTCAAAGGAGGGAGTAGGAGTTGGAGTAATGCTCATTTCCCCTAAAAGGGAAGAAAACCATTTGTCCTACAAACTGGAGTTCGAAGCCACTAACAATGTAGCTGGATATGAGGCCCTAATTCTTGGTTTGGAAGTAGTAAGGAAGATGCAGATAACCGAGGTGGTGGGTTTTTGGGACTCTGAACTTGTGGTGGAACAAATCAAAGGTTTATATCAGACAAGGAATCATAGGATGAGAGCATACAAAAATTAGGCATGAGATTTAATTGATAATTATTACAGAGATTTTAATATTATTGTTGTCTCAAGAGAATTTAACCAGCTGGATGATTCCTTAGAAATAGTATCCAATACATTTAAAACCCTCGTTGTCCCCCAAATGAGATATGAGATTGAGATGAGATACAAAACTTCCATCCTTGATAATAGAAAATACTTGGAAGTGTTTGAAGATGATCAACAGATCAAAAGATTCATGGAGGTCATAAATGAATTTTCCATCACCCATGTAGATTCAGATGATGAAGTAAATAGGGAATCCATGACTGAAATAGAAATGAAAATGACCTCTGAGTTTAGTGAATACATGTCTGGGTATAAATTACTTCAACTAAAAAATAACTTTATTCCTAAAGGATTGGTCCCCATGGAGAAAAGTTTTGATAGGAATGATGTACCCATAAAGCCCACAATTTTACCCCAAAATGACAACGTTGAAGCATGAAACATTAGGATAGAACATGAACCAAAATACATAAAGTTGTCTAAATAAATTTCCCCCAAGAATAAGGAAAAATACTTGCAATTGTTCAAACAATATATGTATGTCTTCTCTTGGAAGTATCAATACATAACTACCTATGATACCAACATCATACAACGTATGCTACCACTCAAGCTAGGTACTAATCCTTTTAGGTAGAAGCTAAGGAAGGTCAAACCCCTTTTACTACCAACAAGTGAGAAGGAGGTGAGGAAGTTACTTGATGCTCAAATCATCATTCCCCTAAGATATTCTGAATGGATGGAAAATATGGCTCCAATTAGGAAGAAGAGTGGAGAGATAAGGCTTTGTGTGGACTTATAAAATATGAATAAATCCTCATTAAAGAAAAAATACCCTATTCCCAAGATGAATCAAATACTTAGAAAGTTGTGGGAGAAAATAAGATCTCCATGATTGATGGTTTCTTAGGATATAAATAGGTGGGAATCCTGATGATAGGGAAAAACAGGTTTCACAACCCCATGGGGAAATTTCAGGTAGGATAAAATGCCCTTCGATTTGATAAATGCAAGAGCTACTTTCCAACAAGCTATGGATATAGCCTTTGTGGGAGAAAAGGAAAAAATCATTGTTATATATCTTGATGATATGACTATTTTCTCCAAGAAAGATGAGGATCATATTCATAACTTAAGGAATACCTTTGTGAAGTGCAAAAAATTTGGTCCGTCGTTAAATCCAAAGAAATAATATTTTTCTATGACTAGGGGCAAACTCTTGGGCCATATAGTGTCAAAAGTGTTACAAAATTTGTTTCCTCAATGCATGCAACTTGTTTGGATGGACTTTCCATTTCCCTATGCAGACTTGACGTCCCCTTTTACACATTCGAGAGCCAAAAAAACATATTTTTCCACATATGCACACCCTATCAATTATACAACAAGTGTATATGTAGGTTTCTCCACTATAACCCATGTACATCGGGTTTGGTGCTCAAAATAAAAAATTATTTCGGGTTTCCATGCCATGTCATGAGATCCATGATCCTTGACCTTCCATATACTGGAAACGCTTCGACTCGGTCCTTCAGTTCCATTTCAAGGATATCAATTGAGCCATATTCCAAGCCTTTAAGAATTAAACAATTCAACTTTGAGAGTAAAGACACTTTGGAGAAATTTCACTTCATATTCAGTATGCATCCCTTTGTCCTTGAAAGTATGAACTCCTTGTTCAATCCCCAAGCTCTTCCTTATTTGTGATTGAGAACCTCATTGACTCCTTTATATGAGCTTGCCTTTGGTGGAGGATTGAAGTGGTGGAGGCCCAGCTGGAGGGACTTAGTTTCTCGGTTCTGATATGTTCTGTTACAAAAAAATTTCACCTATGTACTTCTGCTGATTATTTTAATAGAAATACTATTTTCTCGTCTAATTGATATCTTGCAAATATTTGAATTATTATTCCATGGGAGTAATTTTCATGTATGTTAATGGACTATGCTAATATATATGCTAACACTATACATTATCACTATATTATTGCGTATCTTGGTTGTTGAGAACAAATTGTAGGTATAAATCGTTGGGTTGCATGCTCAACAATGGTCTTCATCGAATGTCCGAACAAGGTAGGATTGTAGCCTTGTATTTTTAGAATTTCGTTCATATAACATACTTGGGATTAGAGTTGATTTTTGCATGTCATTCCATTTGTTGTGGTTTACCCCTTTCCAGAATTGGCGACCATACTGGGGATTGATCTTCTTTTTGGGGGTTTGGAGTGTTTTAATCCTTGATTTTCTCTCTATTATCCTAATTTTACTTGTCGCCTGTTGCTTGACATCCTATTTTTTACTTTGCATATGCGTTTCTTGGCTTAACCCTTTCCCTTGCAGTGTTTTACTAGGTATAAGCGGTTTTTCCCTGGACAGACGCATACATACACGAGATGTCTTCCTTTAGGGTGCGTATATAGGCAATTTTTACTCAAATAGTCACGTACATGAACTCTTTAGTCTTGCTGGTTGAGTTTGTTGTTTTTTGGGTGAGTTTGGTTGGTTGCCGAGTCTTCTTGGGTCTCTGTCCTGACTGTTAAGTTCTTACAAAGTGATAGGAATACTTCTTATTGTTGAATTTTCGAGCGGTTTTCTTTCTTATCATATTTTTCATTGGTTTTCCTTTTACATTGGTCTAAGTGTTTGCTTCTTGGTGTCCTTCTTGGCTTGTCTCTTGTTTCTTACATTAGGGTCTTGCTGTGAAGTTGTTATTCGGTCCTTGCATTTTCTTTTCTTTATATCAAAAATACAAAAATATTTGCTTATTTTGATTATGGAATTTTCACTTTTGATTATTTTGCATTGATTTTGACATATTGGGAGAGATTGCATTGGGAAAGTTGCATTTAGAAACATACCATCTCTTTGAAATTCAAGACTAGTACTTAGAATTTTTTTTATATTTGCTTCTTTTTATATGTTGAGTCATAATACCATCAGTTTCACGACCACACCTCTTGAGTAATAAAAATCCATTAAAATTAACGCCGATTAATTAAAATTGAGTAAAAATGATTTTACTTTTCAAGGTACACAAACAAGTATAGGACATAGGGCCTTGGAATAGGATTTTGTGATTACACTTATCCAAGGCTATTAAACTAAACATATGTGTCCAACCAAGGAGTGGTGAAACCCCTTGTGTAATTAGTGACATCAAGAGGCTCCACTCACACTGAAGTTAAGCATGAGGTCACACAAAGTTGGTTGCAAATATATCCCTCTAATACCTTCTTAGTGTCATAGACATTTATGGGGTTGTATTTGTATTTGGGGGTATTTCTAGTACCTTTGCCTCTATGAGAGGTGGTTCTTTTGGGATTTCATGCTTTGTTACCCTGCCCATATGGTGGAATGGACTTACGACTATTCCCTTATGCATTGGTTATATTGTGGTGACTCTAGTTGCTTGACATAGGTAGCCACATAGGTTACTTGCAGGGGTTATTATGCGGGTAACCTGAGTCAAATAAAGGTCAAAGAATACACAACCTTTATGGAGGATTACCTCTCCGAGGGGATCTGACCGACTATGTTTTTAATCCCATCAGGGCCCTTATAACCAATTCTGATACCTCCAATCTTTTGACAGGAGTCTCAGGGCCCTCTTAGGAAAGGCATACCTACTCTAGTGAGGGACCCCTCTTTCAACCACTATATATTGTTTAAGTGCATTGGATTTTAGCTTTATTTAGGAGTGTGCTCTTTGATTATTAGGTGGCCTTAGGATTTTGTATTGCGTTGTGAGTTTCCATTGCTATGGTTGGTGGAGCCCCCGTGACTCCCTCAGTTAGAGCTACCCAACCCATGGTATTTGCTCAGTCCATGGGGATGAATCCTTTTGTATTTTTGAGTAATATGCCGAATCATGATACTTAGCCAATGCCTTGGGCCTCTAATTATTTCTCTTTTAGTATGCCAGACATGACATCACACTTGTCATCCTCAGTTTTGTCATCTCATGTGAATCCTAGTTTTGGGTCTAGGGGCATGATGCCTCTTTATTCTCCATTTTCGATAGGAAAGAGGGGAGAAAGTCATATCCATCAACCAAATATTATGGTAGGAGTTTGGATTCCTTCTTCCAGTAGACCCAATCCTAGTTTTTGTTTTCTAGGATCGAGTGCTCGAATGGGTGGTCCTTCTACTTCCTACATCCCGTCCATCTATCCTTCTTCTGCTAGGTTGGTTCCTACAGACGCTTTTCTCATGGACAACCTCCCTATGAACTCTAGTGTTTCATCCAGAAGGAGTCATTTTTATAGTATGGGAAACCCATTACATAGAGTTCCTTCGTCCGGGGGCAACATATATCCTCACATGAGTAATCCTTGTAATTTCTCTTTCTCTTTGCAAGCGAACTCCTCGGTGATGATGCCCTTACCCATTTTTATGAATCAGTTGGAAGGAGGATACTACCCTACTAGGTAGGGCCATGGTATATAATAGGACCCTGTTTGGCCTTTGATCTCTCAAAACCAGTCTTTCCCAGGACCTTAGTCTCTGATGCCGCAACCAATCACTGCAAGTCATCCTGGAAGAAAAAGTCCAGTCACTGCGAGTCATACTGTCATTATATCACTGAAATCTACTAGTCATGTTGGAGATAGTTCAACAACCTCTACAAGTCATGTTGAAAACTAGCAACTAGTCGTTGCATTTCATTTCAGGGGCACAACTCTAGTCACTTCTAGTCACACTAGACAAACATCACCAACCTCTGCAAGTCATGTTGCAGATCTACTACTAGCCTCTGCAAGTCATGCTGGGAGCATGTCACCAACCACTCCAAGTCATGCTCGGGGCATTTATACAATTGAGAATCTTATGTGTATAGGATGTAAGCCTAGGTTCCTTTGTAGACTTTGCAAAGGAAATCACCTAGCTCGTTTCTGCCCTGCTATTGGAGTGGTGTGAGAAGTGAAATCATTGTCTGATGGCCCTTTGGGTTCTGAGCCATATTTGGTTTCCCAATATTATAATCCTTCTTTGGTTGATACAGTGGTAGTGTTGATGTAATCTTCAAATGACACCACTCCTTTTTTGGGGACTGATGCATCTTTTGACCATGTTGTCTCACATTCTATTCAACCAACAGTCATGCTGATGCAATCTTTGGCTGATACCACTCCTATTTTTGGGAGTGATGCATCTCTTGACCTTGTTGTATTTCATCGTATTCATCCAACAGTTTAAGAAGTGGTCGTGACAATGCAATCTTGGGTCGATCCCACTCTTCTCTTGGAGAGTGATAAGTCTAAGGAAGTGGCATTGTCAATGCAATATTCAGTCAAAACCACTCTTCTTTTGGGGGTTGATGCATCTTTCAACCATGTCCTTAGATTTTCTAGTTATGTACCTTCTGAACAAAGGAGCTTTCCACTCTCTCCAAGTATGCTCTCTCCAGGTACTATGATGGTTTCTTTTGATTGGAATGATCTTGTAGAGACTTTCCTTCCTTATTCTGGACCCTTCCGAATAATGGGCATTCGTGGATGTATTGTAGATGAAGGATCATCTACAAGTATTTTATCCTCCTCTACTTGAAAAGATTTGGGTTCTCCCAAGATTGTGTCAACTACCAGTGAGTTGCAAGATTTTGATAGAATTTCTGCATGGGATCCTTGTCCTCCCCCATGGTATGCTACTTAGAACAACGTCCTTGAGTCTTAGCTAAGATATTTTCAAGGCTCCTTAAGCATGAAAATATTTCTGAGTGAACTTGTCTCTTTCACACTCATTAAATGGTTTTGAAAGGATGTCTATTTTGGTATAATTTTAACCCTTTTCCATACCAAGTAGACTACTTACGAAAAATGAATACTCTAGTCACCATTGACTAGAAGAGTTCTCCTGGGTATTATTTTATATTTTTTCGGGCCTAGGGGATGAAATATACGAAAAAGGATTTTTTTTGGAGTTAAGTTGTAATTGCATTCCAACATCCTACTTGCAGTATTGAGCCTATTTATGATTCCCTCTTTCTCGTTATAAGGATATTACCTCAACAATTTGCATCACTTGTTGGACACAACAACCACACTGAGAGGGGGTGTGAATTAATGTACGGATCTTTTTCAAAAATCCTTAGTTAGAAATCACCAATTACTCATCACTTATTACTATCATTTATAATTGGTTGTATGTGAACATATATTAAGAAAATATAACAACAACATATGTCATTAATAATTCATCACCACAAGGAACACAAATAACACTAGATGTATGTACAATTTCTTTTTTATTACAGACTACAATCCTTGGGTTATCAACAACAACTGAATAGAGTTACAACTCCACAAGAGCACCATTTCTACAATGCAAGATTCAACTTACACAACTCAACACCAACTGAGAAGAGAAATCAATCCTCAACAGATACCAATCTGTCAATAGGTACATGACATGTCAGTAGTACATCACGTGTATGTACGTTCCCTACCAGTAGTACAACTCGTGTATGTACACGGTCTGTCTGTGCTACAGCCTGCATATTCCTTCTGAACAATTAGGGTTTTCTCTCCATGAAAAAATCAGATCACCAACAGCCTTCAGTCATACTCACTTATGTCTTTCACAGTCCAATCTGTACCATAACCAATCTCAATACATCCATACTCTTCAACAACTTACTCATGCTCCTCAACCATACAATATGAATGCTACTGAAACATAAGTAACCAATATACTATGGAAACCATATCAGTACTGAAACATAAGAGTGTTTCTCACTCTATCAATCAATCAACATAACCATATCACCACAACCATACCAAGAATGCCTTAAGAATTCACCATACAATGAGCAAGAGTATCCATCAAGACAACTATGCAACCATACCAGAACTTTAATGGAAGATCTGAGCCTATACAATGAAGACTTAGAACTTGCTTCAGACTTCAAGAAACTGACATCAACTCACACTCAAGTCTTCATGACTTCCTCCAACTGTATGCGCTCTATCCTCCTTCAGCCCACGTGTGTATGTGCTCTGGCTCACTGCAGCCCACATATGTATGCTCTCTGACCCACTACTACTTCTGTACTCCTTCAAAAACTAAGGTTTCTGAACTTCCGAAACTTTCATTTTCAAGATCTCAAACTTCCGGAAACTTTGATGCGTCCATGAGATCCTCCAATCAATCTCTCTCTCAGAATAGATCTTCAATATATGATCAAGAGATATGTACTACAAGAGACCCTTGCCTCTTATTTATAATCTCCAAGTAGCTTCCTTAGAAGCATCTTCTAGGCTACTTTGTCCACATAGCCACTTTGTCCACATAGTCACCTATGTCCAACTTGGTCCAATTTTCCACTTGTCCATATATCCAATAGCCACTTGATGACTTAACCCACTTTCCTAATTTTAGGGTTAACCTTCTCATAACTAATTTCCATAATTATAAAGTTCTCCATTTACTTTATTATTTAAATAATCCTCTTTGACTTTGTCACTTCACTTTATTATTTAAATAATTTCTTCTTTGTAAGAACTTTGACTTCTTTGAGTTTTTGGGGCTTGTAGCCAACATATGAGGGTCCTCCAACTTCGTAAGGCCATAACTCTCAAACAATGAGGAGTTACGTGGCATTCCACATACCACCAGAAATGGCATGACAAGAACTATCCATCTAGGATAGTTTCATTAACAAATTCATTGATCTTCATCTCATTATTCCACAATTAAGCATGGGTTCTCTAACCATAATACTAGGATAACTCAACCACAAAGCATCTTCTCGTGAGGGATTTTACCATAAGGGGACCACTTTGGAGTCCTTATCAATCAAGATAAGACAATAATGAGTCATCTTTACATCAATCCAATTATGCATCATATATCAATGAAACCACATCGATCCATCTTCATCTATGCATCATATATCAATTACAACTCATTGATCCATCTTCATCTATGCATGAAATCATATGCCTATGAATCCACTTGAAATCAATCCATTGACATAAAGGACAATACATGATCCATAGCTATACTATGACAAGAAATTTTTCCTTTGACACCAATCCTTTGGCATCAATGACAACATGATCCAACAATCTCCCCCTTTGGAATTGATGGAAATACCAACATTGATGTCAACACCAATCGTTGATGGAAATATGTAGACAAGGCATTTCTCTACATTAATATCCATCTCAATCACATCAATTGGCTATCTCTTCCCCTTTGACATCAATGGTAAAGGATAGTTCTCTCCTTGGGGCTGCTCCCCCTTTGACATCAATGGTAAAGGGTAGTTCACTCCTTGGGGATGCTCCCCCTACCTGAACTCTCCTTGGGGATGCTCCCCTGTTTGAATTCCTTTGATATTCCTATAAATAATATCTCCCCTTTTGAAAAAGGGATATCACTCTGATGTAATGTTGAAGATATATCTCTCATGCTCCCCTTGTGACCATTGCTCCCCCTGGAACTATGCCTCTGTTCTCTTTCTCCAAGTATATGGATCCCTTTTAAGTATTTACCTTTGCATATAATAAATATCTCCTCCTGGAATCATGGGTGTTATTGGATAAATCGGTAGGTGCGGACACTAACAAATCTCCCTAGCTCCACCTGGATCTAGAACAAAGCAAGACAGGACATGAATCTTTCCCTAAGTTTTCACCATTGAATTATCTAGGAGGAAAGAACAAATAAAATACCTTATTATCGCTTCCTAGGGTCTTTGTTGCTCCCTCTTCACTCCAATGCTCTCGTGTAGTCAAGACCAAGACAACACCAACCAATCAAAGTGAAGACAACTCAATATATTCAATTATCAACCTATGTGTATGATCAATGAATTACACAATAAAGTGGAAATAGCTTTATGGGAAAGGGACATGCCACTGTATCATATTAATGGAAAGTAAATATTACAACCTGATCCTTGATGTCACAAAATTCCTTTCGATGGCTCTTGGTTCCGACACACACACTTGCTCAATCCTTGCATGAAGAAGATCAAAACCTCTTGATAGACCCGCTAGAGTCTCCAAGTTGCTATTCAAGATTCAGTCCTTCACACAATTCTTTCACCAATTCTCCGATGAATCTTGCTTAACCTTTCCATGAGAATTCCCTCAATATATAGGATATAATGAATTAGTTACTTGGATAAGAATGATCCCAAAATATCAGGGAATCCAGTACTAGGATAACCATTCGAATGCCAACCCATCCTTCTAGAATATTCCCTTCTATAAGCATCGAGAATTCATCTTTTTCCATGCTTTAGGAAGATTTCTCACCCTATATGTTCAACACAGTGCGAGAAGTTCGCACCCTGGCTTAAGACAGCCTGCGAGAATCGGGCATTCTCGCACCCAAATATACTAGCAGCCTGCGGACCTTCTTCAAAAATGAGTTTTCTGGGAAGAGATGAAGGTAACTTTTTTCAGGAGAAAGTTCTTATGAAGAGCATAAGTACACCATCATCAATACATCATCATGATGACCAAAATCATGGGTAATAGAATGCCCCCAAAAGTATGAGGTTAGAACCAGTGACAACTGAAAGACTTTGTAAGCTGCATGTGTGTGTCGGAAACCAAGAGCACATCTAATCAGAAACCTGCAAACACCCAAGCATCTGCAAAATGTCATATATACCAATTCTGAGTTAGGCATTCCCATACTCAGATCATAGACAGATGACATCGTAGACATAGGTCATGGCCACCAATCATACACTATGGATCCATGCCGTCAAAATATAGCATAGCCACCAAGAATAGACTATGGATCTATGCGAGAATTTTCAAATTAAGATGACATAGCCACGAGACATACACAATGGATCTATGTGTCACAGATTATACATACTCCATCGCAACCAGGACAAAAGAGATGATATCCAGGGTCTTCAATCTCGTCACCCAAAGTACGAATCTAACCATGTGATTACATGTGTTGAAATTGAACATGGCAGAAACCACTTGATTACCGGTCATTGATGAAACCGTTAACAAGTGTGAGGGAATTCACCATTGATGTCAATGAATTCCAAGGTACCCTAGTACAATCCATCAAGTGTGAATGAATGAGTTTGAAGTCGAACATCCGATTGAATCTTTCAATCAGGGGTCAATGGTGGAAACCCACTGTTGAAAGCAAGGAAACCTGCCATTGAGGCATGCAAGCTCCAAGGTACCAAATAATTTCTAAGTCTTGATTCCGGATAATGAGCTGAAGTTGATGGAACAAAACTCGTCACAGGAGGGCCTTGATGTATCCCCCATCAATGACACGAAATGAGTAACATATTTTGAAGGTAAAACAGAGTATTATGTAATTTGAACCGGACACAAGGAAGGCCGACACGGAAAGAATGGACAACTACAGATGGTCGACTCGATATAGGTTTTGGATGGACTTCTCTTGAACATATGAACGACAAGACCAATGATTTGGTAGCATTGACTCAAAGACGACACATGTAATGACCTTGTATCAAATCGAATGAGAGACAAATGGATTTCCCAAACCGACTTCAAATGATGAATAGGGGGTGTCATGTTCAAGAGTGACAATTACTACCAATTAATACGAAGATGAATTCATATCCCTTTCCCAAATTTTCCCCCACCATTTCTGGCGAGTACCTCTTTATTTTTACGCAAGATTGAGGAGGATAACATATGCTTGTTGATGTAAGCTCATCCTTCGGACAAGTCCCTCAGAGTATTTTTAACGAACCCTAAGAAGGAGTGGTTCGGTCCCATATGGGTCTGTCAATGTTTGTTTAACGAGTCTAGAGACAGAAAACTCAAAGGTTTTTCATGATTATAGAGTTTGGAAAAACACTTAAAAGAGAACTGTCTCAGTTCCTTTTTCGTAAAATAGTCTGGATGAGACCGGAAAAGAGATAAATTATCGCTCACCAGATGCTTACTTCAAATACTTTATCGAGCGTGAAAATAGCAAGGTCGCTCGACGATCTTTTCATGTTTAGAGAGTCTGAAAAGAGCTTAAAGAGGACTCCAGGGGGGTTCATTTTTCGTATAACCTTGTTGAGCCCGAAAAAGTGATAAAAGTATGCTCGATCATGTTCTCATGTATTTTCGAGTGTAAGAAAGGACAAAGACCACGCTCGAGGTTTTATATAAAAACCATAAAAAACAATCAAAACATGCGATGACAAAGAAAAACATGTCCGTATCCCTGTATGTGACCATCAAAATCATCACGCCTACAAAAGTTACACTCAAAATAACATTAGGAATTAGGGTTTAATAGATAAATAATCATAAAAAAATTAAATGACATAGTAAAAGTAAATAAAAAGGAGTAAATACTCTTTTTACCACATCATTTTTACCTTTCTACTATTTGAGCTCCAAAAACCCCTCTTTTACCGTCGAATTTCGGCGTTAGATTGTGGGATCTACGAGCATTCATTCAGCGAGCCGTCAACGACATTAAGGTAGGATCTTTATCCTTAACATTTTCATGGTTTAATTTTGCAATTTCATTGGTTAAATTTCATTTTTTTGGGTTGATTTTACAAGACCTATTTGTGCGTTTCCATTCTCGCAAGCAGGCTACACGGGACTTGCGAGAGTGGGGAATTCTCGCAGGTGACTCTAAGGTAGCCTGCGAGGTTCTTGCACTGTGCATACAGGGCACCTGTGAGAACCACAAAACTCAATTTTTTTTTTTTAAATTACCCAATGAACAAGAATCAAATCATGAAAAAAGTTGCTAAAGTTCTTATTGTGCTCCTTATGTAGATAATTGGCCATCAGAATGGTGTTTGAATGGCGCGAAAGGGAGCACGAAGAAGACAATGAAATGGCAAAAAATGATCCACCTACTATTGCTGCTTTGAGAGACTGTGGATTCCTGAAGTACTTTCGTATCCCGGGTATGAGGGCCCAAGTCAAGTTGTTAGAGTACCTGGTGCGTATGTGGGACCTTGATCAGCAAGTATTTCATGTGGGGGTCCACACACTGTCCTTAAATACTGAGGACATTTACTTTTTGACTGGATTGTCATGGCGGGGGTACTATGTGAGCCTGACTGGTAGTAGAGGTGGTGGGCTGCAGATGAGTGAGTACCGTCGTTTACACTGCGTTCCCAAGGCTGAGAGAAAGAAAGGAAAAGTAGCTATTTGGGGGGTACGAGATTTGACCCTCCGTACTATCCTATTCACCATAGCTCGGATGGTTGGGAGTTCTGCTCCTCACATGGCGTTAAAGAGTTACTTCCAGTATGTTATTGAGTGTACTGAACCTCAGGTATTCAACTGGGTAGATGCTGTGCTTCGCAGTATAAAAAAGCAGTTAACCAAATGCAGACGAGGTGACCTGAAGAAATTAGGGTACGGATCTTTGTTGGTGTCCTTTTTCCTTGAGAGGGTTCCCTCACTGAGACTGCAGGTTGAGTGGAATATACCGGCTCCTAGGGATCCAAGGATGCTGAGATGGTGTCGGCTCATGGCCCGACACATAGCAGGACAGATCATCAAGTATGATGATACTTTCTTTGACTGGCTTCAACCATAGATGTTGATGGTTGACGATTATGCTTATATTGGGTTGGATTTCCGAGGATATATAGACTTAGTACTTCCAGAGGATGCTCAGTGGGGGGACCTTGGTAAGAAGTACACACATTTTTCTCTTTTCAAATGTTTTGTGAATTTTTATCATATCCAAATGTTTTTGTTTTATATGTTCGTCCAAAGACTAATACAAAATTCATTTTTGATAACACAGATGTTGGACCGTACCGACCTCTTGGTACTTCTCCCATTCAATGATGAGGAGAGGTAGCGGCAGTGCCACAATATGTCGAGGATTATCAGGTGGTGGAACAAAATCTAGAGGGCCTGACCGCATATATTCTAGACATGCCTCTGGAAGAGGTTCCACGATGCGACCATCATCATACTGTAGGAGTATCAACATCTATGAGTCGACTGATCCGTAGGGTTGCTCGGGCAGTCATGTGTTACCATGAACTTCATCCATGACATCACTTTGTAGAAGCTATGAGCTTCATATTTTTATATTTTGGTCTTCGGACAAAACTTTTTTGTAAAAAACTCTTTTGATCGTTATATATACAGATGGCTTCTACCGGTTTATCATGTGTTGTGTGAACATTGATGTGATTGATTTATAAATGATTCAAATGTTTGTCTAATACATAATTAGCTAATGCATATGTTAATGTATTTAGACATCTAGGAATATGTTGATATTCAATGTAATCAAAATAACGCTCCAAGAGGCGAATTCGCAAATACACCCATAACAAAGTAGGACTTCGGATAGTATTAACATTACTTAACTGTAGTACTATAAGCTGCGAATCAAGACGAACAACCAAATGACGGATTCCGAGCAAGATAACATCAACCAATAATTCAATAATGACACTATGCTCTGCAATGTTGTTGGTCGCACAGCCGAGACACACACCTCGTAAGGAGACAAGTTCATTTGTAGGGGCATAAATTTCCCACACAATGGAAGCAAGGTTCTGAGTACTACGGCTAACGCCATCAGCGAAGCCAATATAGGGTAGCGAAGACTCCGACATCTGGAAATCAAACACAACGTCACATAAGGGAAAAGACCAGATAACGACAAAAGCAACATATAGTAACACACAAGAAGTATGATACATTAAAAATACAAGTACTTATGCACATATGATTTTATGCATAGTACTTCTTCAAGTACAACCCATTCCTGGGTTCACTCAAAGGGATACCATCGTAATCTACCAACTCATAAGCTCCTTTTTCCAAAACTCATCGAACAATATAAGGACCTCGCCACATGGGTTTGAATTTACCAGCTCCTAACATATCTCGATCTTGTTCATAAAGAAGAACAAGATCACCTTCGGAGAAAACACGAGGCTTGACATGCTTGTCGTATTGGGCCTTGACACATTTTTTCTGAGCTTCTATGACTAGGGTGGCATCACGTCGAGTTTCGTTTAATCGCATAAGATACAATAGAAGTTCTTCCTCAGCGGAAGTGTTGGGTAGGAGTTCAACAACTATTTTTAAAGATGGTATCTCACATTCGATAGGGAGAATGGCTTCTACACCATAGACTAACCGAAAAGGTGTAAACCTAGTAGCAGTCTTGATAGATGTCTGGTACGCCCACAATTCCAAAAACAAAATTGTGTGCCAACTTGTTTTATGAATCCCTATCATTCGTCGAAGCATAGTTATGAGAACTTTGTTGATTTCTTCGACCTGGCCATTGGCTTGTGGATAATAGGGTGTTGAGTTATCATGGCGAAGACCCAACTTTTCCGTAAGTTCAAACATCATAAAATTCCTAAAGTGGCTACCGTGATCGGTGACGATAGCTTGGGGAACACCAAAATGAGCTATGACGTGATTAAAAATAAATAATGTTGCGGTCTTTCCAGTGTTGTCAAATGTCGGCATCGCCTTGGCCCATTTTGTAAAGTAATCAACGACTACAATAATGTAACAATGCCCCCTGGCCGAGTGAGGGTGACATGTCATGAAATCGATGCCCCATTTCGCAAAGGGACTAACTGAGATCACAGGGTGAAGAGGAGTGGGATGTGACCGAATTTTTTGATTATAGGTCTGACAGGCATGGCATTTCTGAATGACGGTGATGCAGTCGTTAAATAATGAAGGCCAAAAATACCTTGCTTGTAAGATCTTCTAGACAGTAGCATACCCAGACATATGACCACCACATGCTCCGGAATGGCAGTAATTCAGAGCTTTCTTGGCTTCGTCGAACGTTAGACAACGTAAAAAAATAGAGTCAATCCCCCGACAATAAAGAGTATCCCCGAGGATAATGTATTGGCGAGCTTGATAGAGTATTCGATGTCATTTAGTACTAGACAAAAGTGGCCGGAAAGTCTAGGTTTGGAGATATATAATGATATCCCCATACCAAAGATCATCAGTGCTAATAAGGAAAAGAGATTCATCAGGTAATGAATCTGCTGCTACATTTTCCATTGCAGAATGGGGAAAGTCGCAGATCAACTCAACAAAAACTAAGGATTTCTTAGACTTGGCGAGTTCGAATTCCAAGTCAAACTCTTGGAGTATCACAATCCATTTGGAGTATTTTTCCCCTAGCAATTGATGCGTCAGAATGTGTTGCATAGGGTTGCAATGTGAAATCACTATAGTCTTGCATGAGAGGATATAGTGTCGGAAGCGTTGTACGACTTGGACGACATCCAAGGCCAGTTTCTCGACATGTTGATACTTGATTTTGGTCGACGTGAGACTTCGACTCAAGTAGTAAATAACATGTTCGTCGTGAGCATCATCCTCTTGGATGAGAACCATGCCAATGGTGTAATCTGAGGAAACAAGGTAAAGGAAATAATCATGACTGTAATCGAGGGGAAAGATAAGCGGAGCTCGCATTAGAGACAACTTCAAAGCTTCAAAGGCATTGTTGGCAATGGTATCCCAGACGAACTCTGAATCCTTCTTTAATAACTGCGTAAATCCATGAGTTATCTCAACATAATTTGGGATAAAATAACGAAGAAAGTTTTCTTTCCCCTGCAAACTTTGTAAATGGAAAAGCATAAAAGGAGGAGGGAGATTAAGGATCGCCTCAATGTTTAAAGGATCCACCCGAATCCCTTGACGCGAAACGATAAAACCTAGAAGACGACCAGATTCTACGCAAAAAATGCATTTATGAGGATTCAAACGTATACGATAGAACCGACACCGAATTAAAATGGCTCGGAGGTGGGTAGGGTGATCGAATCTGCGCATAGAATGAGCGGGTAAATCGTCCAAATAGGGTTGAATGATGTGCTTGATATCATGAAAAGCATAAGACATAGCACGTTGGAAATTTGCACCCGCGTTCTTAAGACCGAAAGGAAGTTTCCAATAGGCAAAAGTACCCCAAGGAAAAATAAAAGCAGTCTTATGTTGAGCCTCAGGAAGAATATTGATTTGATTATACCCGAAGAAACCATCCATAAGAGAGAAGATTTCACTTTCGACGCAATCGTCGACAAGCTTTGTTAATAAGAGAGAAAGTTGTCCTTGGGACAAGCTTTGTTAATATCCCTATAATCAACACATACACGAATGGTGCCTTGTTTCTTGTCGATCAGGACAAGATTGGAAACCCAGTCTGTGAGAGCCACTGGATAAATAAAGTCGGCTTTAAGAAGTTTCTCGACTTTGAGTTTGATAGCAGCTGCTTTACGTGGGTGAACTGGACGAAGGCGTTTCCGGACGGGTTTAGCTCTGGGGTATGTCTTAATCTCATGTATGACAATCGCAGGGTCAATACCTGGAATTTCTTCATAGCTCCAGGCGAAGATATCACAAAATTATTTTAAAAGAGACATATAGGTGACGATTTCGTCAGAAGAACGCGAACCTCCAATATGGAAATTTTCAACAATCCCAGGTTTGATGGATATGTCAATGGGAATAGTGGGTGAAATATTGCTTAAGTTCCCTTCGACAAACACATCGTGTGCAGACTCGGGAACCGTCGAGATGAAAACAACGGTCGATGGAGTCGAAATCCGTTGGTAGTTCTCAAGAGTATGTTTCTCTAGAAAGAGGATGGAATGATGATGCCCATCATCCCAAGGGGTGTCCTCCACGATGGACATGATCATCTTGTCAGTGGGAAAAATAACATGAAAAGGATCGAGAGACAACTCATCAAGAGAGGGTGTAGAAGGCATTGACGATTGAATGGCCTGATAGGTGGATTCAACTGGGCTTAATGACATTTTGTCGCCGAAACAAAGATGATCTCCAGGGTCAGGGACAATCCAAGGGTCGTGAGACATAGGAAGTTCATGAGGCATGATGGAGATCATGTTGATGGAAGCAACAGACAGGCGTGGAACATCAGGTGGTGGAATGGGGAAAGTACCCATTAACGAGGAGTCTTTTAAAAGGCCTACACCGACGTTCTCATAACCCGGTGGGGTTTTAGCAATAAATAGTACGTTGCCAGTATGGGTATCAGAATTGAAGAAGGAAAGTTGGTCGATGGTAACAACCTTTCCTTAATGAGGGAAGTGTACTACACGAAAAAGTGTCAACACAATGACGCACATGGAATCGATCCAGCTGTGGCCAAGCAAAAGATTGTAATCAAGGGGAGCATCAAAGACTTCCACTTCGACTTGGACCATTTTACCTTCTAATGTGATGGGAAACGAAGGAAGGACACCGTAGGGCTTAAAACCAGAGCCATTGAAGGCTTTAAGAGTGTTCTGAGATTCGTTCAAAGGAGGAGAGCTGATGGCTTTCTAACAAGCAAAAGACATAACACAGGTCGAGGCATCCTCATCGATAACGGTTCGGAATTTTTTTTTTCCAGAGACAACCACTTGGATCTAAAACACAAGTTGAGGGGGTAACCTTGGAATGTGATCTTCGAAGTCAAAAACTATCAAATTCGTATCTGTCAGATCGATTCCATCGATAGCTTTCAAAAAGGCATTCCATTGTGCGGGACAATTTTGAAGGACTTTAAGGGATGACATCGCAGAAGGTGCCTGGGCCAGATCTTCAACAATGTTGTAGTTCTAGGCCACATGAGCATGAGGATTGAAAGCTGATTTCTGAATGACACCCTTTGGGGGGGGTCGTAGAACTGTGTCGAGGCTTGGTCGTTCGAGATGAAGAGGACCGTTAGTAGGTGGAGTCGTTGGAGAGGGTTGTACCAAAGAAGGGATCAAATCGTCAACCTTCTCCTTAGAGGGAGAATAATCTTTGGCTCGAGTAGTGAGTGCAACGTTTTTCTACCTAGAATCACTAGTACACATCAAAACATATGATGTAGTAGAAGAAGAGGGTTGGTCGTGGATGACCAACTGAGCCTGTTGTTGATACGGGAAGTGTTGGGACAAAACAACCGGTGCAGGTGGTTTTGGAGCTCCTTGAAGGAACTTAGTGACCTCGGCACGTCGTGGACAATCCTTCATGTAGTGATCATCACCACAGATAAGGCAAGGGTATCGTGGTTTTCTCTTATCCTGATCATCAACAGGGGTAGTTTTGGTTTGCTCTGCTTGAGAATTATTTTTTCCCTCCTTATTCTTGCCTCTCCCCTTTTTAGATTTGTTTTTACCGGCTGGGGTAGATTGGACTGCATTTACCTCAGAAGTCTTTCCGGTGGGAGTGGTAGGAGACGAAGCATTTTGAACATTAGAAGAAGTAGATTTAGGGTTGGTGCTTGAAGCAGAATGTGATTGGGCTTGTTCAGTACCAATCACACCGTCAGCTGCATGCGAGGAAGCTGGAGTAGTTGAAGTGTTGGAAGTATTAGGACGAGGTAAGTCAGATAGTAAATCGTAAAGGGTTCCCATTTGTGAATAAACGAGGTCAAGATATTGAGCACAACTTATAGCTTGCTCTTCGGTGACTATGCCACCCATGGAAATGTCCTTACCGATTTTGTTCACAAATGATTTTGTAAACCATTCTGCCAGTAACTGATAGGGGAGCTCAAGTTTAATGAGACGTTGTCTCCTTCGCCACTCATGGATGTGATCAGATATATGAGTGCCTTTAGTCTGTTTGAAGGAAGTCAAAATCTCACTCCCCGTATCATAACGGATCGGTAACTAGTAATGCGTAAGGAAATCCATAGCTAGGGTGTTGAAATCAGAGAAGAAACCTCGTGGTAATTCAATATACCACTTCGCAGCAGAACCAATAAGGGTTCATTGAAAAATACGTAAACGAATAGAGTCATCCATCAACGAGTTGGATGAACACCATTGGTGAAAAGTCATAACGTGATTGTTTGGGTCCTCTCCCACTTTGTCGTCGAACTTAGGAATGCCCGATGGAAGATTGGTTGGGATAACAAGCCATTGGGGAGAATGATGAATAGGATCATTTAAAATCCTTGACAAATCCAGTAAATCTAAAGTGGAAAGAAAGGGTAACTGTCTATTCACTTGCGGGTACTGGTGGCTTTGAGGAGGAAGCCCTATCGACAAACCAGTAGGACCATAAGTAGTTTGCATATAATGTGAAGACCCAGGCATATTCGGTGGTGGGTGGAGAGGATAGTAGATCATAAAATTATACCCTGGAACAAGGGCTTGAGTTTGAGCATTTTCCCCCCAAATGGGATTGAACGAACCGAGATATGGTTGACCCAAACTAGGGGGTGTTACTGACGCAGCTGGAAACTACTGCCCCCCAGTCGATTGAGGAGGATTTTGTATCAACTGATTCCAATACTAGGCCAAGGACGAAGGTATGTTTTTCCCATAAGGTGGGGTTGATCCTCCCAATGAAGGTGATGTTCCAATTGGGGGTTGTGTTCCAAAAGGAATTTGCCCACTGAGAGGGGGTTGTGTCATACCACCTTGGTGAAATTGTCCACCAACCAGAAACTGATAACTTGGAGTGAATGATGGAATAACACTAGTAGAATTAGGATTTCCAATAGAGGACGAAGGAGGTCCTTTAAAAGGAAATTGAGGGAGTGTTGGGACAAAACCGGGATGAAAGTGCCTAGAAGAAGAAGGACCACTAGGAGAGCCAGATGGAGTTTACGTAGTAGTAGGAATGGAAGCATTCAACACACGGTATCCAAGTGGTAGTGTCAGGGTGATGTTGGGCGTTCGCGGTGTGTTGATGGGAGCAAGACTAATCGTAGTAAACCCGGTTAGAACACTCATAGTAGTTGTAAATGGGCCATTTCGGCAGGGACGGTAAAGTGATAAGTGGTGGTCAACGGTACTGTCTCTGGACTAGAGATTTCGGAAATCACAGGAGGATTAATTTCAGAAATCACAGGTGAAACTGGACCAAAAAGGTCTCATCGGAAAACACCTCTAGACTGAAAAAGATCTTGGCCTTCTATACCGGGAAAGGGTCCAACTGGTGATCCAAAAGATGTAACAACTAATTCTCCGGAAGAATTCAGTCGCATAAATGGTCGCTCGGAATCAGGGTGACGTCAAAAGTCCTCTTGAGTATTTGTAATTTGAAAACATTCTAGAGAGTCAGTTTGTTCCACTTGTGGTGTGGTTACGACTGTGACTTCACCTTGCCGAGGAGATCCCTCAAGTGTACTTGTAGGAAAGGATTGAGAACCTTCCAGATGCTCTGGAGATAAACCCTGCATTCTACGTGAACGACATGGGGGAGCTATTGTAAACGAGTAACAAAATTCGTGAAGAAAATCCTATGGTCAATTTCGAGAAACAAGCAACACGCGCTAGTAAACAAAATCTAGGAAGCAACACCAAGCAAACAAGACCTTCTAATTTCGAAGCCACTAGTTGGTAATGAAATCCAACATCACAACAACGAGACGAGAAGCGGTAGGGCTAGGGTGGAAAAGTTACACTGACGACCTTCTTAACAGACTTACACCCTAGTGTAAGCTCCCACACATAATCGTGGGTATACCCTCCAAGGAGCCCGAGTGAGTTTGGTCAACGTCAATTCCAGGTACCGTGAAGAATTTTCCCTCCACAGTCACCTCAGGTAAGAACCTAGAGAAATAGGCCACTAAGGTCACCACCAATAACAATAAATCTTGGGGGGACAGTCGACAGTCCAATCCACATGCAAGGGTAGGGTATCTAGCCTGAAATCAACTCAAAAGGCGTCCACTCATCATTGTGGGTATACCTCCGAGTGATCCCCATAATACGTGCAATATCTACATTGATATCAACAAAGAAGGGTGAGTAACTCTGTCAATACCAATGCGACCTCGTGTTTGACCCTTGTGTGAGAAGGGCTTCCCAGGACAAGATGTTGCAAATGGAATTTAACACTCCCTAACACAAGATGCTATTGTGTGTTTTGAGCTTTTGGAGAGTCTATCTCTCTTCCTACTCCAAAGCGTTAGCCTAGCTAAATGTTGGTGTAATAGAGCCCTAAAAAAGAGTTACTAGATAAATTTTATGATTACGCAGTGTTATTAAGAGCTGTTGTTTACTCAAAGGAAACAGAGATGAAACATATGTTGTATGACTTTGACCCAACAATGCATGGATGAGAATGAAATATATCACTTTTCGTTCAGTGAATCCTATGTATGGGAGGGAAAGAGAAAGTTTTCCAGATCAACCTTGAACTACAATGCAAAATTTCCTTTAAAATGCAAATGCAACAAATCACGCATCAAAGAACAATACTCTATTGCTTCTTTCTCAACAATTTCAATAATTTGATTTTCAATGTTTTCGAAGATAAAAATGATTTTTTTTGAAATAAAAACTTTTGTTCACTTTTCAAAAAGGACCCTCACAATGCCAATGAGAGTACAAAAAATCAGAAATCAATAAACAAGCAATGATAATAACCCAATCCACTCTTTCAATGAAAGCAAAAATAAAAAACAAACCAATATAGTCTTTTCAATTCCATAAGAAAAATGATCTTTCAAACAATAAGCAAATGATAAAAGACCAAGAAAAACTCAACTTTCAACCAATCACTGGTTCTTAACTAATCAAACACACTCAGAGTCTGAAATCAGAGAGAATGGTTTTGCCAAGAAAAGTCAAGAAACGAAAGTCAAGACAAAAATGACAAGAAAAGCCTTGCAATCCTAAGACTGTTCATACATGCAAATGAAGAAAAGAAAGACACCAATCAATGGTCCAAGAAACACTTATGAGGCACTTAAAATGATCTGGGCAGTTGAAGATGCCAAACTCAAATCCAAAAATTTGAAAAAATGAGTTTGCATGCTGGTAGTATTACACAGTGCGAGAATTAGGCATTCTCGCAGGTGGCCCTTGAGAAAGGTGCGATAACCTTGCACTGAAACCTAAAGGCAGAGTGCGAACTCTATGGATTCTCACAGGCTACAGTGAAGTGCAGTGCGAGAACCTCTGAAGATAATCAAAATTTTGGAAAATGAAGAAAATTTTTAAAAGGCCTCTGGACCTAGAGGGTCTATCAGGATATCCTGAAGACTCAGAGATTGATAGGAAAGGAGAAAAGTGAAACAAGAGAAAATGGCCACAGAAAAATACCAAAAGCCACAAAGAAAATGGATTTCTCCCCAGTGGAGTCACCAATTTTGTTATTGGATAAATCAGTAGGTGCGGACACTAACAGATCTCCCTAGATCCACTTGGATCTAGAACACAGCAAGACAAGACATGACTCTTTCCCTAAGTTTTGACCATTGAATTATCTAGGAGGCAAGAACAAATAACATACCTTATTATCGCTTCCTAGGGTCTTTGTTGCTCCTGCTTCGCTCCAATGCTCTCGTGCAGTCAAGACCAAGACAACACCAACCAATCAAAGTGAAGACAACTCAATATATTCAATTGTCAACCTATGTGTATGATCAAGGAATTACACAATAAAGTGGAAATAGCTTTATGGGAAAGGGACATGCCACTGTATCATATTAATGGAAATTAAATATTACAACCTGAGCCTTGATGTCAAAAACTTCCTTTCGATGGATCTTGGCTCCAACACACACACTTTCTCAATCCTTGCATGAAGAAGATCAAAACCTCTTGATAGACTTGCTAGAGTCTCCAAGCTACTATTCAAGCTTCAGTCCTTCACACAATTCTTTCACCAATTCTCCGATGAATCTTGCTTAACCTTTTCCATGAGAATTCCCTAAATATATAGGAGAGAATGAATTAGTTACTTGGATAAGAATGATCCCAAAATATCAGGGAATCCAGTACTAGGATAACCATTCGAATGCCAACCCATCCTTCTAGAAGATTCCCTTCTAGAAGCATCGAGAATTCATCTTTTTCCATGCTTTAGGAAGAGTTTGCACCCTAGTTGTTCAACACAGTGCGAGAAGTTCGCACCCTGGCTTAAGGCAACCTGCAAGAATCAAGCATTCTCGCACCCAAATATACTAGCAGCCTACGAACCTTCTTCAAAAATGAGTTTTCTGGGAAGAGATGAAGGTAACTTTTCTCAGAAAAAATTTCTTATGAAGATCCTGAGTACACCATCATCAATACATCATCATGATGACCAAAATCATGGGTAACAATGGGAAGAAGAATGACTCCCCCTATGGGTATGTCTCCCCCTATCTTCTCTGCAATATGAACAATATGATACCACTGAGATATGTTTATGCTGCAAATGATGCTACCCAACTGGAACATAGATCAACCACTCTTTCTATGATGATCCTTGGACCTATCCATGCATCAAACTCATGCCATACCATACATCATGAAGAAAAATATATGTCAACAATGAATAAATAATCATGAACAAAACATCAAGCAAGTACATCATGTGCCATATTGTGTGCTAACAATGCACAACCCCCATGTACATCAATACCATACAGTATGCCATAAGATATCATAAATGGAGTGTATCAAACATATGCCTCAAACAAGTGTCATATCACTCATGATATGCCTCTATCATGAACCAAGTTCCACAACCATGTATATCAACCATCAAGCATCATAGCAAGTGTCTCAACTGTATCATCCCATACATCATGTGCCAAAGTATATGCCAAGACAAGTAATACCAATGATGTACTTTATCCAAGTATTATCAGCACTTGTACCAAGAAAGTGCATTATCCATGCACCAATACCACAACAAGATGAACTTCAATCAATATGTGTCCTCATACATGTATGTCATATCCACCATAAAACATGTGTCAATCATGCATAAACTATAGATCAAGCTATGACTCATCAATTATGTACAACATGACCACCTCATCAACTCATCAACTACATGTCCCAATATGTAGCAGCCATGTATCATAACAAATATGCCTCAACCTCCATTCACTACAACAAATACTAAGCATCCAAAAATACATGTACTAGAAGTGTGCCTCAATAGATGTAGCTAGCATCATCATGATATATCTCATAACCAAGGTGCCATAACTTCACTGTCACAACCAACATTGCTTCTCAACAGAAAAATGTCTCAATCCACACTCTAGGGTTAGTATCATGCATCCAAGATAGTATTTCAACACTCAACCATATGTCATCATCATACATACATAAATTATGTATGCCAACATGTAATCATGAAAACCTGCAACAAAACATGTCATACCCTGCAACAAACCATGTCAGACCCTGCAACAAAGAGTTATACCATCATACCATGCTGCAACTCATATGCATAGCCATTTTCCCAAGGCTTTTACCATAGATACGCGACCTGCTATACAGACAACTTGCATATGTACGCGACCTATTTATAGGTCAGTTTGCATATGTACTTGACTGTTACCATTGTAACCTACGTATGCTTCTGAATATGTCAAGATTGAGCTTCCCTTATGGCTACCATTTTGTTTTGACCGTTTAGTTTCCGTTACCCACTTCTGAAGGTGTCCTAGCTTCTCAGAACTTGAGCTCTGAGTTTCCATCTTTTCAAAAATGTCTTCCTTCCTAACTTCATGCTTTCTTCTAGTCATGCTATATGAAGTCCTCATCATGGATTGTCTTCTTGTGTTCCAAAAATTCTGGGATTTGTGGCTAACCCCACTACAGTTGTAGCATCTCATGGTGTGACAATGAACAACAATGTGTCCTACTTTTTTACATCTCCAACACCTTAGGGTGTTATGAAATATTTCAGTATCTCTCCTTGCATAAAATATGCATTCCAAATCTTTGTGACCATATTCATTACATGAGTAATAGTGACCATGAAAAACATTTTCATACCTTTGCTTTGGTGTCCATATTAAATGTGTCTCTCTTCTTTTAGGTGTAAATATGGCTTCTTGATGTCTTCCTTGATTTTTTCTTTTGAAATTTTCCTTGCCTTGTGTAGATGGTTGACTTGCAACATTATTTCCATCCTTTGAGAGTGAGGGACTTACCTCATGTTTGTTTGAGGTGCTTGCTTTAACATGTGTAGATTCTTTGTTGTATCCAAGACCTGACTTATCAATTGGTGATATTTGACTATCCAAGATCTCATTCAAGATTGTTGATCTATTCAAGAATTTGTTTGACTTCTCTACTTTCTTTCTAAGATCAACAACTTCAGCTTCCAACTTATGAAATGACTCTTCCTTTTGATTTACTTGATTATTTAATAGTTCCTCTATCCTTTTGGATTATTCAATTTGGGTCTTGAGATGGACATTATATTTAAGACTTTTTCTAATCCCATCATCTACCTTCTTATGTTCTTCTATTTCATTATTTAGTCTTTTGATCTCTTCTTCTTTTTCTTCTAATTGAGTCTTTTTACTTTCTTCTTTTTCATTGAGCATTTCCTTTAACTTCAAGATATGCCTTTGATTCTTTTTAAGAAACTTTTTAGTGTTCTCAGAAAGATATCTATATTCTATGTAACAATGGTCATACTTGTATTCAAATAGACCCCATTCAACTTTTTTTTAAGATATGATAGTTCTTCGTCTACCTCTTTCATGGGATAACTATCATCTAACTCTACACAAACAATTTCTATATTTTCTTCTTCACTTGTAGAGAAATATTCAACATCATCACTTTTTGAAATATTGCAATCAAGGGATTTTGGAGATTCTTTACCTTCACTGATCTTGATGGAATTGTCTTCAATGTCTTCCTTTTTTCTTTGGTATGTCTTCTCTATCTTTAGCCATAGATCCTTGGAGGAAGTGCATTGTCCCATGCTCTCATTGATAGAACTTGAGAGTCCACTAAGAATGGTATTGAGAGCCAATGCATCATTCTTATTTTCTTCCCTTTGAGCTGTAAACTTTGAATTTTTCTTCAAAGGAGATGATCCACCAATAGCTTCTTTCAAAACACCAACTCCTATTTCCTTAAAATGCACTTTCATTTCTATTCTCCATGTAGAATAATTTTCCTCATCAAGGATTGGAACTTCATCATCCATTTTTGTGTCCATGGATCTCCTCCAAGCTTGCTAAGGCTTATAGTGAAGGCCCGCTCTGATACCAATTGTTCGACACACCGACCACACTGAGAGGGGGGGTGAATCAATGTAGGGATCTTATTCAAAACTCCTTAGTTAGAAATCACCAATTACTCATCACTTATTATTGTCATTTATAATAAGTTGTATGTGAACATATACCAAAAACATATAACAACAACATATATCATTAATAAGTCATCACCACAAGGAACACAAAGAACACTAGATGTATGTACAATTTCCTTTTTATTAAGGACTACAATCCTTGGGTTATCAACAACAACTGAATAGAGTTACAACTCCATAAGAGCACTAGATCTACAATGTAAGATTCAACTTACATAACACAACACCAACTGAGAAGTGTAAGAAATCCTCAATAGATACCAATTTGTCAATAGGTACACTACCTATCAGTGGTGAAACACACGTATGTATGCGCCCTACCGGTAGTACAACTCGCGTATGTACGATGCCTATCTGTACTACAACCTGCCTATTCCTTATGAACAATTAGAGTTTTCTCTCCATGAAAAACTCAGATCCTCTACAACCTTTAGTCACATTCACTTATGTCTTTCACTATCCAGTCTGTACCATAACGAATCTCAGCACATCCCTACTCTTCAGCAACTTACTCATGCTCCTCAACCATACAATATGAATGCTACTCAAACATAAGTAACCAATATACTATGGCAACCATATCAGTATTGAAACATAAGAGTGTTTCCCACTCTATTAATAAATCAACATAACCATATCACCACAACCATACCCATAATTCCTAAAGCATTCACCATACAATGAGCAAGAGTATACATCAAGAAAACTATGTAACCTACAAGAACGTTTATGGCAGATCTGAGCCCATAGAATGTAGATCTAGAACTTTCTTCAGACTTCAAGAACCTAGCATCAACTCACACTCAAGTCTTCATGATTTCCTCCAACTGTACGCACTCTGTCCTCCTTCAACCCATGTGTGTACGCGCTCTAGCTCACTGCAGCCTGCGCATGTACGCTCTATGGCCCACTGCTGCTCGCATACTCCTTCAGAAACTAGGGTTTTTGAACTTCCAAAACTTTCATCGTCAAGATCTCAGACTAACAAAAACTTTGATGTGTCCATGAGATCCTCCAGTCAATCTCTCTCTCAGAATGTATATTCAATATATTCTCAAGAGATATCTACTACAAGAGACCCTTGCCTCTTATTTATACTCTCCAAGTAGCTTCCTTAGAAGCATCTTCTAGGCCACTTTGTCCACATAGTCACCTATGTCCAACTTGGTTCAATTTGCCACTTGTCCATATATCCAATACCCACTTGATGACTTAACACAATTTCCTCATTTAGGGTTAACCTTCTCATAATTGCTTTCCATAATTAGAAAGTTCTCCATTTACTTTATTATTTAAATAATCCTCTTTGACTTTGTCACTTCACTTTATTATTTAAATAATTTCTTCTTTGTAAGAACATTGATTTCTTTGAGTTTTTGGGGCTTCTAGCGAACATATGGGGGTCCTCCAACTTCATAAGGCCAAAACTCTCAAACCATGAGGAATTATGTGACGTTTACACATACCACTAGAAATGGAATGACAAGCACTATCCATATAGGACAGTTTCACTGACAAATTCACTGATCTTCATCTCATTATTCCACAATTAAGCATGGGTTCTCTAACCATACTTCTAGGATAACTCAACCACAAAGCCTCTTCCCATGAGGTATTTCACCCTAAGGGGACCACTTTGGACTTCATCCATTTGTACTTCTTATCAATCATGATAAGACAATAATGACTCATCTTTACATCATTCCAACTATGCATCATATATCAATGAAACCACACCGATCCATATTCATCTATGCATCATATATCAATGACAAATAATTGATCCATCTTCATCTATGCATGACATCATATGACTATGAATCCACTTGACATCAAGGAAAATACATGATCCATCAATATACTATGATAAGACATTGTTCCTTTGACATCAATCCTTTGGCATCAATGACAACATGATCCAACATCACTAGCCAAGTAGATCCTTCTATATATAATTTTCATCTTGACACCCTATACCCTAAGAGGAAACATTCCCCTGAGTGTTCATGCCCTGCATGCACTTCCTTTCAATGAGCATAGGTATGTTCCACTGCTTGGAGCTAGTTGCTTACTCAAAACACTCATTTCCTCTCCTGTATCGTACCATTTCTTTGCCTATTAAAAAGATAAAATATGGGCGGGAAAATAATATTATATCATATCGGCAACAATTGTGTTGCCTTTGAATAGAGCATAAACTTTTGAGTCCATTTTCATGCAAATTTTAGGTTTAGCATGACCTTAGGAAGTTGAGCTTGTTACATAGAGTTTACTCCTCTGACTGGTTATTCTTCCAACCCTTATGGAGAGTTTGTTGATGCCTCCTACATCACAAAGATTTATCATCAAGTCTATGTTTCCTAAGTTATATGTATGTCTCATGCTCTTGTTCAAAGGAAGTCTATAATCCTATGTTGGCCATTTATCAGAACTCTTGAATTTGCATGTCATCCATACCCTTAGTGTATATCAAAGTCACATGAAGTTGTATTCCTACCATGCACCTTGGTCCTACTTTCATTATGGGTAGGTAACCGTGAACCCAAAAATTGACATTTCCTCATTGGTCACTGACTGGGGGGTTTCCCTTGTGTTCGATGAAAAGAAATATATTCACACATTGGGATTTGTGAAATGTCTTGGATTCCATTAGCCTTATTGGTGGTTTCCTCACCTTTTTCGATGGTTTTCCTTATTGGCTGCTATTCAGAGGGTCTCTTTTGTACACTACTTGCATATGGTGCATGCAAGGGACACACAGAGTCATTGGTTCGTGAAAATCCTATTCATATGAGCTCCTCCTAATCATCAAGATATTGCTTTGTACCTCATGTTTAATGATGAGAGATTCCATAATGCTCTCATTTAAATGGGTCTCCTTCCATCAACTTCAACTCATATATTATAGAAATGAGACTTAGAGTCCTATGAGTACCTAGAGGCTTGGAGTCATCAGTGGCAGGTTTTCTGACCATCGACAGTTGGGGATACATCAATGTCTCTTGTTCAATGGATTCTTCAATTGTTTTACATCAAGACCCTTATTCACACTTGTAGAATGTACTCGGTGATTTGATACCTACTTTCATTATCGATGGGTTGTCTCATGTTTTTTAACGGTATACCTTAATGACCGGTAATCAAACAAAGTCTCATTTCGTTCGACCTCAACTCCTCTATTCACATGATGTATACTTTCACCTTTGGAGGATAGTGTAGAAGACCTCCAACTTATAGTAGCAACATTCTTCATTTGTTGTTGTCATTCATTGGACCAGTACCTATATGACTTTAGTGATCATGGGAGATCAGATTGTACTCCATGGTATACATATATCTTCATATTTATTTTGAGACTGGATTCCATTGTGCCTTGTTCATGACTATGACAGCCTATGACATATGTTCACTTTGTATTGCCTATTTATGGCCATGAACAACTATTTGATATATTTCCACATGGATTTGCAGTGTAATTCAAATTGGCAACCATGTGTACAAAGCAATTATGGATTGTAATATTCTCATGAGTAACTAGTATTTCCAATTGAGTCTCCATTACTCCACTTCTAGGAATTATAATGTATTTCAACGATCGTAGATAGTCCTCTGACCTCACACATTAGGGGGAATCTGTTACAAAAAATGTTTCCTCACTCCATGCAACTTGCTTGGATAGCGTTTCCATTTCCCTATGAAAACTTGAAGTCCCCTTTTTCACCTTCCAGAGCCAAAAAATAATATTTTCCACATATACTCACCCTATCATTTATACAACAAGCGTATACATAGGTTGCTCCACTACAGCATGTGTACATCAGGTTTGGTCCTCAAAATTAAAAATTATGTCTGGTTTCCATAATATGTCACGAGATCCATGATCCTTGACCTTCCATATGCTGGAAACGCTCCGACTCGACCCTTCATTTCCATTTCAAGGCTATAAATTGAGCCATATCCAATCCTTGAAGAATTGAACAATTCAACTTTGAGAGCAAAGACACTCTGCAAAAATTTCACTTCATATTGAGTTTGCATCCGTTTGTCCTTGAAAGTCTAAACTCCTTGTTTATCCCCCAAGCTCTTCCTTCTTTGTGATGGAGAACCACATTGACTACTTTATATGAGCTTGTCTTTGATGGAGGATTGAAGTGGTGGAGGCCCATCTAGAGGGACTTAGTTTCTCGGTTCCGATATGTGTCATTACAAAATTTTGTCACCTATGTACTTCTTCTTATTATTTTAATAGAAATACTCTTTTCTCATCCAATTGATATCTTGAAAATATTTGAATTATTATTCCATGGGTGTATTTGTCATGTATGTTAATGGATTATGATAATATATATTCCAACATTATACACTATCACTATATGCTTGTGTATCTTGGTTGTTGAGGACAAGTTGCAGGTATAAATCTTTGGGTTGTGTGCTCAACAATGGTCTTCATCGAATGTCTAGATGAGGTAGGCTCATAGCTTTGTCTTGTTAACATTTATTTCATATAACATACTTGGGATTAGAGTTTATTTCTGCATTTCATTCAGTCTATTGTGGTTTACCCTTTTCCATAGAGATATTTTCCTCGTAACAAAAACAAGGATTAAAAATAGACCCAAAAAGAGTGGAAGCAATAAAAATATTCCTATACCTAGAAACATGAAATAAATACAATCTTTCTTGGGTAGAATCAACTTCATGAGAAGGTTTTTTCCATTTTTTTTTGATATGGTTAGGCATATCACTAACATGTTAAAGAAAATTCATGGTGTGAAGTGGACCCCCGAGGCTAGATAATCTTTTCAAATAACAAAAAAGGAATTGGGGGAATCCCTAGTTTTAGTCAACCCAAATTATGATAAGGACTTCTTCATTTTTTATTTTTCTTCAAAACATACTATAACTGTTGTCTTGTTGCAAAAAAGATATGAAAATCAGGAGTAACCTATAACCTTCTTCAACAAGGATTTAAGGGATGCATAATTGAAATATAGTAATCTGTAAGAACAATCCTATGCCATGGTTAAGTCATTAAAAAAATTCCTGTATTATATGTTACATTCCAAAATGTTTTCTTATCTACCTAACAGTTCCATTAAGGACATCCTCACACAATTTGATAGTGAGGGAAAAAGAGGAAAATGGATTCCCAATATGCAGGAGTAGGATTTGGAGATAAATCCCACCAATTTGGTAAAGGGACAAGGGATGGCCAAAATCATGGATGGATCAAATTACAAGGCCATTGATTTAAATTCCTCGACAACAAACATCATGGAAGAAAATTAAGGAGAATATGAAACATAAGAACTATGTTATGAGGTAAGACCTAAGTTCATTGAATCTGATTGGTATAAAGATGTGATTTTCTACCTTCGTAACCTAAGTTGCTCACCATCATGGGACAAAGCTAAGGACAGGTCCATCAAGATCAAGGCTGTGAAGTATTGTATTTTGGAAGAATTTTTTTTCTAGAAGGACCTAGTTGGAATATTTATGAATTTCCTTACTGAAGAATAAACTAAGGAAATTCTCAATGAATTTCATAAAGGGATATGTGGAGGTCATCATGCATGGAGAACCACTACATATAAAATACTCAGAGATGGATATTATTTTCCATTATTATTTTCTGAAGTGAATTGCATGGTCAGGGCATGTGTAAAATGTCTGATGTTTGCAGGGAAGTAGAAATTGTAGCCTCTCCCACTTAGGGATGTCAAAGCAGAAACACCCTTCCAACAATGAGGATCAGATTTCATTGGTGAAATCAACCCAAATTCAAGTGGGAAACAAAAATAGATCATGAGAGCCACATAATAATTCACCAAGTGGGTGGAGGAAAACCCCACCATAGCAACAATTGATACAATCATCATCAAGTTCCTTGAGGAGAACATTTTAGCAAGATTTGGATGTCGTAGAAATATTTTAACTGACAATTCCTAAGCCTTTAAATCTTTCAAGCTTATGATATTATGTCAAAACTATAATATAGATCTAGGGAATTCCACTACATATTATCCATAGGGAAATGGTTTGGCCAATTCATCCAAAAAGAACCTCATTAAGATTATTAAGAAGATGTCCCAAAAAAAGAAAACATGGGATTCCCACCTAAAATATGCAGTCTCGAAAGATAGAGTGAGCATAAAGAGGTCCCTTATTACTTCTCCATTTCAGATGGTGTATGAACTATAATATATATTTTCCCCTCCATCTCAGTCTTCCTATGATGAAATTTATACAAGATGAAGACATAGAGTCAGATGATATGCAAAGAAGAATCAAACAACTAATTGAAGTCCAACATGTAAGATATTAGGTACAACTGAAGTCTCAAACTCACCAAGAAAAAATGAAAGAAATATTTGGTAAGAGGACCAAGGAGAGAATCTTTTTGACAAGAGATCTAGTCTTAAAGTGGGATGCCAGTAGGGAAGAAAAGGGAAAGCATGGAAATTTCGAAAAACTCTGGCTTGGGACTTTATAGATAGTTGCAGCACAAGACAACAACACATATGAGTTGGCACAACTAGATGGATAATTGTTTGGGGATCCCGTTAATGCGAAATTCCTCAATCATTTATTGTAGTACTAAATGTTGCAAAATTTTCTACCTAGTAAACAAACAAATATTTTTCCATTCCTGTTATGTATTTTTTAATTTTACTTCATTCACCATATTTTATGCAAGTAAGAATCTAGGGTTTTGACTTTAAGTTGTTGAGCAATTTTTTTTCACCTCTTGGATTAGTTTTTTAGCTGCACAAGGAATATTTTGTTTTAATGTAGAATCCATAACTCAATAGAAGAAGTCACTTGGTCTACAGTTCTTAGCAGGCTAGAGGGGTATACTGTCCCGGTTGGAGCAGATGTTATTACTAGATTTGATCTAGTCATTAGTGTGCAAATTGATCGAGTTTATGAGGAAAAAATTAAAGAACATGAGGTTGAAAGGGAGATTACAGATCTCATGGATCAAAGAGGAAAAAAATATGGTTGAAAATCCAAAAAACATTTACAGTAAAAAAATCAAGCCCTAAGGGCTCGGGGCTGAGCTTCAAAAGCCCGAGCACTTAACGACAGTATAAAAGGAGCTTATCACATCCAAAATAGGCTTAATCTCTCATCAAAATATAATGATATCATAAGACCAAATATTAAGAGAAAATAACTGACAATGGTGTTGGGTCAGTTATCTAACAACAACAAGTGAGATCGATCAATGACTGGGATGCATGTCACACCTGAAAGATGTTTAGGAATTAATGCAAAATTGGGGTGTGACGATGGTTTTAAGGATCTACGTGGCGAAGCATGGATGGTTTTGCATGGTAGGATACAAAAAAGTAAAACCAGTCCCCTAGGGTCACGATAATATTATTCTAGTCCCGCTAGGTTGCATATCTTCCAACTCATCGCGTATATGTCCATCCATATAATTCCACCTGGAGTCAGCATAGCAGTCCACCTGGACATCGAGGAAGTCGATGAGGACTTGAAAAGTCAATGATACATATTTTTGAGCCTATTAAGGATCACCACCTATAATGAGAAGGCCCAATAGAATTTTGGCAGCCACATCAATCCTAGCCTCACATATGTCAAGTCCCTGAGGACACGTCAACACCTACATGGACCAAGTCAAAGATGCCACATGTCCACAGTCTATAATGACATCAACATGACCTCATCCAAGTTTCATGCGTTTTCTCCGAAATTCAAAAGGATGAAAACCATTGGGAAAAGGACACATGTTTCAAGGAGAGGCATAAGAGAGAATGTCTCAAGTGAGTGGAGGATTCATTGATGGCCTTCCAAATCCAATATAAAAGATGTGATGCATAATAAGATGTCTATCCTCAAATCCACATCCTTTCACTCACAATCATTCTTCTTCCTACACCTGACATAGGCCATCAATCATCACCTCGACATGCACATTCATGCAAGATCAAGATCTTCATAGATCATACCAAGTGTGACAAATCGTTACCTCTTATTAGCTGTTTGCGCAAACACATGTCAAAATCTTATAAGAGAAAATCATGGACATCATGAGCCATTGATCTGCATGTAATTTGGTGTCTAAATGTGAGTTACTAATATGTCAGGTGTTTCAAATGATGACTCACCTATGTCGAGCCTCTACTGAGGAGTGGATGATGAACCATCTTGGTCGCAGATGTTGGGAGATTTTTTTATACGCTTCTTTAAGAGAGGAATGTCCTTCTCTAATATCGTTAGCTTGATCTGGAGGATGAAATGGCGTTCGGGAATCTAACTTAAGGTGCAATGGCCAATCTAATTAGTGCACTGGAGAAGATTGAAGCAGAGGATTCAAGGGATTGGTTGATGGTACCCTATGTTATTGGGTGCTTCCCTCTGGAAGAAACATTCATCCTATGATCTTAGTATCTAAGGTAAAAGGTTCATACTGCAATAATGGGAATCAATTGAGTCATCCAAAAAGTCTCAAATAAAGGCTCAATTGGATGAGGATAGTAGACCCAACAAAAATATCAACAAGGTTCTTCTTGTGGTAGAAATTGGTTTCTTCCCAATAAAATTAGGTAAAATCAGTTGGAAATATGGGAATGGCTAGAAAAATGGACGTGGTTTCAAGATTATGACAATATTTTATCAATTTTCAAGAAGCAGTATTGTTCCAAGTGAGTGATTTTCTCTCAAGGAGAAGCATCTATAAATCAATGGAAGGAGATAATTTCAGGGTCGACACTTTAGGGAATTTAAGAGTATCTTATACCCAAGTTGTTTGATCAAGATCTGCTGAGACACAACCAAATTTTCAAGGATGTAGGATTTAAGAGATTAATCCCATGCATTATGCTTCAGTCCATGCTTCTTTTTATGTGTATGTTGTCTTGTAAATTCCATCCCCCTCATCTCATGGCTTCTTGTATCATATCCCCATTAATAAAATCTCAAGAAATAAGTTTTATGACATGTTTAGTGTAACTGCATGTTGTCCAACTTATGATACTGAAGTGTTTTCCTATGAATTAGTGACCAATTCTTGTCATTTTTCCATGTATTTGATTATGTGTAGAGGGTACCTCCATGGATTTAAATATATGAAAATGTTTATTGTTTGATGCATGATTTAATGATATGGTACAACTATTAGAACAACTGAATTCTTATTTGCTGAACACATTATTATTTCCATAAACTGTGAGATTCACCTTAAATTTGCCTCACATGTTTATTTTGTATTTCTTCTAAATCCATCCCTTTTGAACATAAAATCAAATTTTCTAAATCACTCATGGAAAAATGCCTCTCGAAGTTGAATGTTTTGATATTTGGTCTAGTATTGTTCGAGGGCCGAGATTTCTATATGAGAGAGTGAAAAAAATACCCACAATTTTGCATAATTTCTATTGTTACAACCATGGCCTTAAGGATCGCTCTGAGTCTTATCCCATGGGATTCCTTGGCATAGTTCCATTGATAACTTGGAACATGTCGAGGGACAAAAATACCCATGGTAAACCTTGTATTCTTCATGGCACAAGGCTAGGTCAACAATAGCGATCAAAGCCATTACAACAATATCCTCACTATAATATCAATATGTCACTTATGGGAATATAACCATTGTCAGGAGGATAATACTCCATCCCACAACCACTCAGGCTAGACCCAATTTAGAAGCTGTGAATATGTACCTAATGTACAAGGACAAGACAATTAGCATGAAATACGAGAGGATTCCTAAGATTTCTTCAATCTCATGTCCAATTCATCTAAAATTATTTAAGAGGTGTTTTCATAAATATGGTAAGCCTTATCTAAAATCATAAAATAATAAAGGATGAGGCCACTCTATATAACATTGGTACCATTAAAAATACAATTATATCTAAATTTAAAGAGGAAGTGTGACATCATAAATAAATAGAGGGCACGATAAAATTAAATACTATAAAGAGGTCATTAACCCCAATCTAGAATATCAAAAGTATCATTTTATTATGGCTACTTTAAAGAAGAAAATCAACATTTCTAAAATAATAATGAATTTTCACCAGTGAATCCATAATGGAATATGGTGTTGGATTATTCCTAAAACACCATGGGATGAAATGATTTGTCATCTTTGTGATACTAAAAATCCAGAGGATGCAAATCACTTTCGATTAAATTGTCATGTATATGCCCATATTAAAATTCAATTTCAAAATATTTGTAAACCAACCTTGCAACATGTTAACTCATCAAAATTATGGAGATTTAGGAAAGCTTATTTCCAATATTTATAAGAATATAACTATTACTATAACTATAAGGAAAATCAATTAATTCTTAACTATTTTTCTTAAGATCTACTAAATCAAATTTAATTTTAGTAAAGGATAACAATCATCATCATCACATAAAAATATTCATATTTTAGTTTTCAAAGAAACAAATAAAAAACTAACTCAAAATTATAAATATATTATTAATAACTAATTTTATTGTTTCATTCCTAATCCAATTCATTTATCTTCACCATTAAATTAAAAAAATAAAATAAAATAAATTATTAACCAATAAATAAGTGTTGGCACCTAAAGTTTTGGGTAAATATCGTGCATGTGCACAAACGAAGTTGTGTGCACTCATTCCAGTTTTGTGCATGCCCAAGCTGATGCACGAGGATTGACAAGAAGTGCACGCCAGATCAATTTTTGTTCATGCACACTAAGCCCGACTCTACCAATGTGTGTTGGTTTGAGTTTTGGGTTGTGCACCATAAATCAAGAAGACGAACACCAGAATCAAGAAAAGAATATTCAAGAAATCTCCCTGAATGATTATTGCCAACAACACAAGGGAACATGGAGTAGACAGAACATGAGTTGGAAAGGTATGCAATATTTCCCTCATTCTAGAAAGGCTATGTGGAATGTAGGAAGGTGACAAAAGCATGTGAGACTGTTAGCCAATAGAGAGAGTGGAGCATAATTGAAAGATATAGAGATCCAAATTCGAGAAGGATATAAAAGAAAGAAAGGACAATAAAGAAAGGGTTGATTCACTGGGTAACTGCCAGTTGTTCATTGTCCAAAATCCCACTCTTAGCCTCTGTAGTCTTGTAATTTCTCTAGTTGCGGGTCTGGTTTTTTCATATGTTAAAGGTATGAATGGATGCACATGGTGAAATGTATTATAAATCTAGGGAATTATATAAGGGAATATGAGCCTCTATTGTTTTCAAAATGGGATTTTATTAATGTATGCCTTTGACTGATGGAATCAGGATGAGAATAAAGTTGCATTGATTATGAACCTATGATGTGTCTATTATGTTTCTGAATGAATCTATTGCTTCCATTATGTTTTGACATCTTTTAGGTAACTTGCAATGCACTATATGAATGTCAACCCATATGGATCTCTGTGTGTTTATCCCTTGATCCCCAAGACAAGATCAGATGGTCCCTGTGATCCTCATAGAATCTCAGATGATACCTTCTTCAACCTTAGATGAGGATTGAAAGATCGATGCTTTGGGGTTTTTGTTGGTCAAATTTGGATGAACTCTAGGTATTAACCCCCCGGTGTTAAGAAGGACATGGAAAAATGTATAACAACCCAAAAAATGGTTTTGTTTTCGTGAAATACTTCCATTATGGATGGATACTGCATCTCCTCGACATGGTGCTCTAGAGGCCCCCTTAGGGTTTTGAATGACCTGTTGGGAGTGGACATGCCTTCGATGCTCCCCAATTCCTTCCATTACATGAGAGAAGGGATCCTACCACCCAAAGATACCATGATGACACTTTTTAGAGATGGTACCAACAACATATTCAGGATATAACTTCTCGAGTGCACATCCCATACACAATTATGGAAAAGTATGTTGTCTACCTTCTATTTGAATGTAGTTTTCATAATGTTTTCATCTATCCCAATGATGACTAGGGGGATGTGATGGAACTAATGTCATTTTGCATCACATAAGAGGACATCCAACAAGGCATTGTTGAATGGCCCACACATCCGCAACCAATCCCAGCTGAAGAAGCATACATTCTTGAGACGGACACTAGGCACAATCAACACTGAAAGCAGGTTGAGGTCACGCAGCTGTAGGCACAATAAAAAATCCTCCTTGGGGGGGAATACAATTATGACACCTCATTCAAGTGCCATCGAGACTCACAACCTATGCAAAAACCAACATAGTCCACCCTAATTGATGAAAAATGACAATGGACTGGTCCAACTATCTACAGTACCAACCCCACAGTACAACAAGGTTTCATCCAAATGGCATCGAGCGTTGCAACTTTGATAGATGTGCTCAAAATACAATTTTTTCTACAACAAAAAATACACATAAAGGCTCTTCGTAACATCGACCATCTATGTCGGCAACTCGAGGCCACACCATTGTCCTCAAACACTCTACCAAGAACACTGACCTATGGGAGTAGTTCCAGTTCTACCACATGGGTTCTTATATTTGACTCATCAACACCTCTTCCAGGGGACATCAACAATGGCCATATTCAATTGGCGTCGATTCCAACTCCAATAGTACAAGATTGTGTTACCACCTTACTTTCTAGGTTGGGTGAGTGACACCAAATATCGGGTCACGCTCATGCACAACTATAGATCTAACACCAAGTGGATTTTTCCATGCATAATCAGATGCACGAGCATTATAAAAAAGATTTTTTGGATCACCAAGCATTGAAAAATAAGTACGAATTTTTTTTTGTGGCACATGCAACCACCCATGTCCAATACATTGAGATAAGTATATCATTCACTGACCTTCTCGGGGTGATTGAAAACCTATATGTGTAGATTCCAACTACTTCAACATAGGGGTGCAAAATCCCCCCCCAATCTTAATCTCTTGGTTTTGAAGGCCTGCCTACAAAATATGGATTCACAACTTGCAGCTCTTCATCCAATACTCCACTAAATGTGTCCAATGACAACTTAGTTACAACAAACAATTAGGTTGGCTAAACAAGTTGTCCAAGATGGAAAAAACAGGATGGATGCATTTTCAAGTGTGGTCGACTACAACTTCACCTTATGGAATTATCTCCAAAATCCACCTGAGGTTTATACAATTTAATATTGAGTCTGTGCAACTGAAGTTGAGTTCACACAACAAAAGTGTGACTTGGCTTATTTACCTCCCAAGGAGTGTGCATCCGCGATGATATCTATTGCATCAAATACAAAATAGATCATAGTAGCTCGGGATGAAAAATAGAGTATATCCTAACTCATCACTTCTATGAATGATAAGGCCTTGATCCTTTACACCTAGCTCACAAACGTGCAGGTTTCTACTGGACCCTTCATTGAGAAAATGAATGCAATGGACCTGAAATTTCCTCAGGTCACACCATCCAATATTGATGTGGTTTTTCATCTCATGCAAGAACTCCAAAGAACCTTCGATGAACCTGAGTGCTAGTTCAAGGAGTTCGTGCAGGAACTCAGGAACATAGTTCATTCCATTTAAATTGTCATTCCATGAGGTAGTTGGCTTGAGGACGAGTCAAGTAATAGTGGTGGGAGTCTATTACGCATGCCCAAGCAGATGCACGAGGATTGATATGAAGTGCATGCCAAATCAAGTTTTGTTAATGCACGCCAAGTCTAGCTCTTCCAATTTGCATCGGTCATAGTTTTGGGATGCGCACTAGAAATCAAGAAGACGCATGCTAGAATCAAGAAAATAATCTCCGTGAAATTTCCCAAAATGATTACTGCCAACAACACATGGGAACATGGATCAAACAGAAGATGATCTACACATGTAGTTAAGATTTCCCCGATTCTAGAAAGGCTATGGGGAATGAAAATAAGTGACATAAGCGTGTGAGACCATTAGGTAGTAGATCTAGTGGAGAAGAACTGGAAGAGATGGAGCTCCAGAGCCAAGACGGATATAAAAGGAAACAAGGAAGACAAATAAATGTTTGATTCACTGGGTTACTACTATTTGTTCATTGTCCAAGAGCCCACTTCAAGCCTTTGTAGTATTGTAATTTCTCTATATTTTGGTTTGAGTCTTTCATATTTTAAAGGTATGAAAGGAAGCGCATGGCACAATGTATTGTAAATATGGGAAATTATCCGAGGGGATATAAGCCTCTATTTCTGTCGATGTGGGATTTTCTTAATGTATGTGTTGGACATATTGTCATTGATGTATTTCCATTGATGTCAACAACCAATGCCATTATGATGTGATGATGATTTGTTATGAACAACATGCAGAAGAAACACTATCAAGATCAGATTCCCAACAAATCAATGATCTCTATCACCTAAAACTTAGGAGAGGCAGAGTATTAAATTTCAGAAGATCAACGTAATTTAGAAACACTATCAGGATCGAATTCCCAACGTATCAATGATATTGATCAGTTAGAATCCAAGTAATAAAACCAAAAGTATCAGAAGGAAAAGCACATTGCAGAAACACGATCATGATTGAAATCCCCATAGTAAAACTACAAAATAATCGAGGAGGAATACTATCCATTGGTGTAAGATTTTGGGATAAACCAAGACCATCATATCTGGAAGATACTTGAAGTTTAATAGGGGAATCTCATTTCAGGAGAATTGAGAAGTGGGAGAAAATAACCCAAAGTGTCGAAGGTCAAAATGAATCTAGACCATTGATCTAGAACTGATCACAGTTGTTGGATGAAGGGTTCACGATATCCCGAAATAGCTAAAATATCAACAACTGTTGGATCGTGTTAATCTTTTTGCTTCAAAGATGAATTGTTATATGAATTCAAGTTACTCGAGGTTTAATCGGGGAATCTCACTTTGGGAGAATTGGGAAGTGGGAGAAAATAACCCAAAGTGTCGAAGGTCGAAATGAATCTAGACCATTGATCTAGAACTTATCACAGTCGTTGGATCAAGGATTCAAGAGATCTCGAAATAGCTGAAGAAACATGAACATATGTCTCATGAAGATCAGTCAGACATATCTGATGTAGAAGAGGACAACTTTATAAAGAAACTCTAGAAAGGATCTGGAAAATATAAAGGAAAGTTACCCTTCAAATGTTTCAATTGTGGCAGAATTGGACACTTTGATAACAAATGTCCCTACCCCAAGAAGGAGGAAAATGATGAAGAAGTTCACAACTAGAAAAACCAATACAAGAAGAAATTCTATAAGAAAAAGAAGAACTTCTACTATAAATAAGACATCAACTCTTCATACATGAGTGAAGATGAGAATTAAGAGTTTCTATTTATGGGAATAAAAACTCAAGATGATAAACATTCAGAAGATGAAGAAGAAGTGAACTTCAAAGAAGAAATCCTTAGTATAATTAAAGAACTAAGAAAAACTAAAAAACAAAATAGGGTACTAAGGGAAGAGATTCTAGAGATTAAATAAGCTACTAAATAAAGAGAGAGGGAAGTTTCCAAAACAATCAAAGAGTTAGAACAAACCATCAGTGATTTGAAGTCCCAGCTCCTAGAAGCTAATAAAATTGAAGAAGTCATTTAAAAAAAACTTAGTGATAAAAAAACAAGCGTGTGAGAAACTAGAAGTCGAGATTAAGCTGCTAAAAGTTGAACTTGAGAAAGAAAAGAAGGGATCAAAATTTGGAAATAATTCAAAGATATTGGATGGAATTCTAAGTAGTCAGAGGTCACCAAACAAAAAGAATGGTTTGTGATACACCCAAGACTCAACTTCTACATCACAAGGATCTGTCAAAAGAAAAATCAATTACGTAGATGCTCTAAAGGGATCCTCAAGAAGAGAAGATAATAAAGAAAATATGATACCATTGAAAATTGTTGCACATAAAAAAAAATCAACATTCCCTACTAAAGTAAAAAATGAAAGGAAGAATAAAATCACCAGAAGGAATCCCCCTAATAAACATCTATTTATTGGATATTGTTACTCTTGCAATAATTTTGGTCATAAGGTAGTACACTGCAAAGCTTGTGGACAATACAATAATAGAAATGTCCAAAGATAAGAACAATAGATACAATACAGAGAAGAGAAACTACAACTCATTTGACCCTTTACAAAAATTCAATATTGAATGTCAAAAATGCAACAACTATGGTGATAAAA
>ML781274.1:135398-151356 GCA_009831015.1 Picea engelmannii
ATGCAGGAGTAGGATTTGGAGATAAATCCCACCAATTTGGTAAAGGGACAAGGGATGGCCAAAATCATGGATGGATCAAATTACAAGGCCATTGATTTAAATTCCTCGACAACAAACATCATGGAAGAAAATTAAGGAGAATATGAAACATAAGAACTATGTTATGAGGTAAGACCTAAGTTCATTGAATCTGATTGGTATAAAGATGTGATTTTCTACCTTCGTAACCTAAGTTGCTCACCATCATGGGACAAAGCTAAGGACAGGTCCATCAAGATCAAGGCTGTGAAGTATTGTATTTTGGAAGAATTTTTTTTCTAGAAGGACCTAGTTGGAATATTTATGAATTTCCTTACTGAAGAATAAACTAAGGAAATTCTCAATGAATTTCATAAAGGGATATGTGGAGGTCATCATGCATGGAGAACCACTACATATAAAATACTCAGAGATGGATATTATTTTCCATTATTATTTTCTGAAGTGAATTGCATGGTCAGGGCATGTGTAAAATGTCTGATGTTTGCAGGGAAGTAGAAATTGTAGCCTCTCCCACTTAGGGATGTCAAAGCAGAAACACCCTTCCAACAATGAGGATCAGATTTCATTGGTGAAATCAACCCAAATTCAAGTGGGAAACAAAAATAGATCATGAGAGCCACATAATAATTCACCAAGTGGGTGGAGGAAAACCCCACCATAGCAACAATTGATACAATCATCATCAAGTTCCTTGAGGAGAACATTTTAGCAAGATTTGGATGTCGTAGAAATATTTTAACTGACAATTCCTAAGCCTTTAAATCTTTCAAGCTTATGATATTATGTCAAAACTATAATATAGATCTAGGGAATTCCACTACATATTATCCATAGGGAAATGGTTTGGCCAATTCATCCAAAAAGAACCTCATTAAGATTATTAAGAAGATGTCCCAAAAAAAGAAAACATGGGATTCCCACCTAAAATATGCAGTCTCGAAAGATAGAGTGAGCATAAAGAGGTCCCTTATTACTTCTCCATTTCAGATGGTGTATGAACTATAATATATATTTTCCCCTCCATCTCAGTCTTCCTATGATGAAATTTATACAAGATGAAGACATAGAGTCAGATGATATGCAAAGAAGAATCAAACAACTAATTGAAGTCCAACATGTAAGATATTAGGTACAACTGAAGTCTCAAACTCACCAAGAAAAAATGAAAGAAATATTTGGTAAGAGGACCAAGGAGAGAATCTTTTTGACAAGAGATCTAGTCTTAAAGTGGGATGCCAGTAGGGAAGAAAAGGGAAAGCATGGAAATTTCGAAAAACTCTGGCTTGGGACTTTATAGATAGTTGCAGCACAAGACAACAACACATATGAGTTGGCACAACTAGATGGATAATTGTTTGGGGATCCCGTTAATGCGAAATTCCTCAATCATTTATTGTAGTACTAAATGTTGCAAAATTTTCTACCTAGTAAACAAACAAATATTTTTCCATTCCTGTTATGTATTTTTTAATTTTACTTCATTCACCATATTTTATGCAAGTAAGAATCTAGGGTTTTGACTTTAAGTTGTTGAGCAATTTTTTTTCACCTCTTGGATTAGTTTTTTAGCTGCACAAGGAATATTTTGTTTTAATGTAGAATCCATAACTCAATAGAAGAAGTCACTTGGTCTACAGTTCTTAGCAGGCTAGAGGGGTATACTGTCCCGGTTGGAGCAGATGTTATTACTAGATTTGATCTAGTCATTAGTGTGCAAATTGATCGAGTTTATGAGGAAAAAATTAAAGAACATGAGGTTGAAAGGGAGATTACAGATCTCATGGATCAAAGAGGAAAAAAATATGGTTGAAAATCCAAAAAACATTTACAGTAAAAAAATCAAGCCCTAAGGGCTCGGGGCTGAGCTTCAAAAGCCCGAGCACTTAACGACAGTATAAAAGGAGCTTATCACATCCAAAATAGGCTTAATCTCTCATCAAAATATAATGATATCATAAGACCAAATATTAAGAGAAAATAACTGACAATGGTGTTGGGTCAGTTATCTAACAACAACAAGTGAGATCGATCAATGACTGGGATGCATGTCACACCTGAAAGATGTTTAGGAATTAATGCAAAATTGGGGTGTGACGATGGTTTTAAGGATCTACGTGGCGAAGCATGGATGGTTTTGCATGGTAGGATACAAAAAAGTAAAACCAGTCCCCTAGGGTCACGATAATATTATTCTAGTCCCGCTAGGTTGCATATCTTCCAACTCATCGCGTATATGTCCATCCATATAATTCCACCTGGAGTCAGCATAGCAGTCCACCTGGACATCGAGGAAGTCGATGAGGACTTGAAAAGTCAATGATACATATTTTTGAGCCTATTAAGGATCACCACCTATAATGAGAAGGCCCAATAGAATTTTGGCAGCCACATCAATCCTAGCCTCACATATGTCAAGTCCCTGAGGACACGTCAACACCTACATGGACCAAGTCAAAGATGCCACATGTCCACAGTCTATAATGACATCAACATGACCTCATCCAAGTTTCATGCGTTTTCTCCGAAATTCAAAAGGATGAAAACCATTGGGAAAAGGACACATGTTTCAAGGAGAGGCATAAGAGAGAATGTCTCAAGTGAGTGGAGGATTCATTGATGGCCTTCCAAATCCAATATAAAAGATGTGATGCATAATAAGATGTCTATCCTCAAATCCACATCCTTTCACTCACAATCATTCTTCTTCCTACACCTGACATAGGCCATCAATCATCACCTCGACATGCACATTCATGCAAGATCAAGATCTTCATAGATCATACCAAGTGTGACAAATCGTTACCTCTTATTAGCTGTTTGCGCAAACACATGTCAAAATCTTATAAGAGAAAATCATGGACATCATGAGCCATTGATCTGCATGTAATTTGGTGTCTAAATGTGAGTTACTAATATGTCAGGTGTTTCAAATGATGACTCACCTATGTCGAGCCTCTACTGAGGAGTGGATGATGAACCATCTTGGTCGCAGATGTTGGGAGATTTTTTTATACGCTTCTTTAAGAGAGGAATGTCCTTCTCTAATATCGTTAGCTTGATCTGGAGGATGAAATGGCGTTCGGGAATCTAACTTAAGGTGCAATGGCCAATCTAATTAGTGCACTGGAGAAGATTGAAGCAGAGGATTCAAGGGATTGGTTGATGGTACCCTATGTTATTGGGTGCTTCCCTCTGGAAGAAACATTCATCCTATGATCTTAGTATCTAAGGTAAAAGGTTCATACTGCAATAATGGGAATCAATTGAGTCATCCAAAAAGTCTCAAATAAAGGCTCAATTGGATGAGGATAGTAGACCCAACAAAAATATCAACAAGGTTCTTCTTGTGGTAGAAATTGGTTTCTTCCCAATAAAATTAGGTAAAATCAGTTGGAAATATGGGAATGGCTAGAAAAATGGACGTGGTTTCAAGATTATGACAATATTTTATCAATTTTCAAGAAGCAGTATTGTTCCAAGTGAGTGATTTTCTCTCAAGGAGAAGCATCTATAAATCAATGGAAGGAGATAATTTCAGGGTCGACACTTTAGGGAATTTAAGAGTATCTTATACCCAAGTTGTTTGATCAAGATCTGCTGAGACACAACCAAATTTTCAAGGATGTAGGATTTAAGAGATTAATCCCATGCATTATGCTTCAGTCCATGCTTCTTTTTATGTGTATGTTGTCTTGTAAATTCCATCCCCCTCATCTCATGGCTTCTTGTATCATATCCCCATTAATAAAATCTCAAGAAATAAGTTTTATGACATGTTTAGTGTAACTGCATGTTGTCCAACTTATGATACTGAAGTGTTTTCCTATGAATTAGTGACCAATTCTTGTCATTTTTCCATGTATTTGATTATGTGTAGAGGGTACCTCCATGGATTTAAATATATGAAAATGTTTATTGTTTGATGCATGATTTAATGATATGGTACAACTATTAGAACAACTGAATTCTTATTTGCTGAACACATTATTATTTCCATAAACTGTGAGATTCACCTTAAATTTGCCTCACATGTTTATTTTGTATTTCTTCTAAATCCATCCCTTTTGAACATAAAATCAAATTTTCTAAATCACTCATGGAAAAATGCCTCTCGAAGTTGAATGTTTTGATATTTGGTCTAGTATTGTTCGAGGGCCGAGATTTCTATATGAGAGAGTGAAAAAAATACCCACAATTTTGCATAATTTCTATTGTTACAACCATGGCCTTAAGGATCGCTCTGAGTCTTATCCCATGGGATTCCTTGGCATAGTTCCATTGATAACTTGGAACATGTCGAGGGACAAAAATACCCATGGTAAACCTTGTATTCTTCATGGCACAAGGCTAGGTCAACAATAGCGATCAAAGCCATTACAACAATATCCTCACTATAATATCAATATGTCACTTATGGGAATATAACCATTGTCAGGAGGATAATACTCCATCCCACAACCACTCAGGCTAGACCCAATTTAGAAGCTGTGAATATGTACCTAATGTACAAGGACAAGACAATTAGCATGAAATACGAGAGGATTCCTAAGATTTCTTCAATCTCATGTCCAATTCATCTAAAATTATTTAAGAGGTGTTTTCATAAATATGGTAAGCCTTATCTAAAATCATAAAATAATAAAGGATGAGGCCACTCTATATAACATTGGTACCATTAAAAATACAATTATATCTAAATTTAAAGAGGAAGTGTGACATCATAAATAAATAGAGGGCACGATAAAATTAAATACTATAAAGAGGTCATTAACCCCAATCTAGAATATCAAAAGTATCATTTTATTATGGCTACTTTAAAGAAGAAAATCAACATTTCTAAAATAATAATGAATTTTCACCAGTGAATCCATAATGGAATATGGTGTTGGATTATTCCTAAAACACCATGGGATGAAATGATTTGTCATCTTTGTGATACTAAAAATCCAGAGGATGCAAATCACTTTCGATTAAATTGTCATGTATATGCCCATATTAAAATTCAATTTCAAAATATTTGTAAACCAACCTTGCAACATGTTAACTCATCAAAATTATGGAGATTTAGGAAAGCTTATTTCCAATATTTATAAGAATATAACTATTACTATAACTATAAGGAAAATCAATTAATTCTTAACTATTTTTCTTAAGATCTACTAAATCAAATTTAATTTTAGTAAAGGATAACAATCATCATCATCACATAAAAATATTCATATTTTAGTTTTCAAAGAAACAAATAAAAAACTAACTCAAAATTATAAATATATTATTAATAACTAATTTTATTGTTTCATTCCTAATCCAATTCATTTATCTTCACCATTAAATTAAAAAAATAAAATAAAATAAATTATTAACCAATAAATAAGTGTTGGCACCTAAAGTTTTGGGTAAATATCGTGCATGTGCACAAACGAAGTTGTGTGCACTCATTCCAGTTTTGTGCATGCCCAAGCTGATGCACGAGGATTGACAAGAAGTGCACGCCAGATCAATTTTTGTTCATGCACACTAAGCCCGACTCTACCAATGTGTGTTGGTTTGAGTTTTGGGTTGTGCACCATAAATCAAGAAGACGAACACCAGAATCAAGAAAAGAATATTCAAGAAATCTCCCTGAATGATTATTGCCAACAACACAAGGGAACATGGAGTAGACAGAACATGAGTTGGAAAGGTATGCAATATTTCCCTCATTCTAGAAAGGCTATGTGGAATGTAGGAAGGTGACAAAAGCATGTGAGACTGTTAGCCAATAGAGAGAGTGGAGCATAATTGAAAGATATAGAGATCCAAATTCGAGAAGGATATAAAAGAAAGAAAGGACAATAAAGAAAGGGTTGATTCACTGGGTAACTGCCAGTTGTTCATTGTCCAAAATCCCACTCTTAGCCTCTGTAGTCTTGTAATTTCTCTAGTTGCGGGTCTGGTTTTTTCATATGTTAAAGGTATGAATGGATGCACATGGTGAAATGTATTATAAATCTAGGGAATTATATAAGGGAATATGAGCCTCTATTGTTTTCAAAATGGGATTTTATTAATGTATGCCTTTGACTGATGGAATCAGGATGAGAATAAAGTTGCATTGATTATGAACCTATGATGTGTCTATTATGTTTCTGAATGAATCTATTGCTTCCATTATGTTTTGACATCTTTTAGGTAACTTGCAATGCACTATATGAATGTCAACCCATATGGATCTCTGTGTGTTTATCCCTTGATCCCCAAGACAAGATCAGATGGTCCCTGTGATCCTCATAGAATCTCAGATGATACCTTCTTCAACCTTAGATGAGGATTGAAAGATCGATGCTTTGGGGTTTTTGTTGGTCAAATTTGGATGAACTCTAGGTATTAACCCCCCGGTGTTAAGAAGGACATGGAAAAATGTATAACAACCCAAAAAATGGTTTTGTTTTCGTGAAATACTTCCATTATGGATGGATACTGCATCTCCTCGACATGGTGCTCTAGAGGCCCCCTTAGGGTTTTGAATGACCTGTTGGGAGTGGACATGCCTTCGATGCTCCCCAATTCCTTCCATTACATGAGAGAAGGGATCCTACCACCCAAAGATACCATGATGACACTTTTTAGAGATGGTACCAACAACATATTCAGGATATAACTTCTCGAGTGCACATCCCATACACAATTATGGAAAAGTATGTTGTCTACCTTCTATTTGAATGTAGTTTTCATAATGTTTTCATCTATCCCAATGATGACTAGGGGGATGTGATGGAACTAATGTCATTTTGCATCACATAAGAGGACATCCAACAAGGCATTGTTGAATGGCCCACACATCCGCAACCAATCCCAGCTGAAGAAGCATACATTCTTGAGACGGACACTAGGCACAATCAACACTGAAAGCAGGTTGAGGTCACGCAGCTGTAGGCACAATAAAAAATCCTCCTTGGGGGGGAATACAATTATGACACCTCATTCAAGTGCCATCGAGACTCACAACCTATGCAAAAACCAACATAGTCCACCCTAATTGATGAAAAATGACAATGGACTGGTCCAACTATCTACAGTACCAACCCCACAGTACAACAAGGTTTCATCCAAATGGCATCGAGCGTTGCAACTTTGATAGATGTGCTCAAAATACAATTTTTTCTACAACAAAAAATACACATAAAGGCTCTTCGTAACATCGACCATCTATGTCGGCAACTCGAGGCCACACCATTGTCCTCAAACACTCTACCAAGAACACTGACCTATGGGAGTAGTTCCAGTTCTACCACATGGGTTCTTATATTTGACTCATCAACACCTCTTCCAGGGGACATCAACAATGGCCATATTCAATTGGCGTCGATTCCAACTCCAATAGTACAAGATTGTGTTACCACCTTACTTTCTAGGTTGGGTGAGTGACACCAAATATCGGGTCACGCTCATGCACAACTATAGATCTAACACCAAGTGGATTTTTCCATGCATAATCAGATGCACGAGCATTATAAAAAAGATTTTTTGGATCACCAAGCATTGAAAAATAAGTACGAATTTTTTTTTGTGGCACATGCAACCACCCATGTCCAATACATTGAGATAAGTATATCATTCACTGACCTTCTCGGGGTGATTGAAAACCTATATGTGTAGATTCCAACTACTTCAACATAGGGGTGCAAAATCCCCCCCCAATCTTAATCTCTTGGTTTTGAAGGCCTGCCTACAAAATATGGATTCACAACTTGCAGCTCTTCATCCAATACTCCACTAAATGTGTCCAATGACAACTTAGTTACAACAAACAATTAGGTTGGCTAAACAAGTTGTCCAAGATGGAAAAAACAGGATGGATGCATTTTCAAGTGTGGTCGACTACAACTTCACCTTATGGAATTATCTCCAAAATCCACCTGAGGTTTATACAATTTAATATTGAGTCTGTGCAACTGAAGTTGAGTTCACACAACAAAAGTGTGACTTGGCTTATTTACCTCCCAAGGAGTGTGCATCCGCGATGATATCTATTGCATCAAATACAAAATAGATCATAGTAGCTCGGGATGAAAAATAGAGTATATCCTAACTCATCACTTCTATGAATGATAAGGCCTTGATCCTTTACACCTAGCTCACAAACGTGCAGGTTTCTACTGGACCCTTCATTGAGAAAATGAATGCAATGGACCTGAAATTTCCTCAGGTCACACCATCCAATATTGATGTGGTTTTTCATCTCATGCAAGAACTCCAAAGAACCTTCGATGAACCTGAGTGCTAGTTCAAGGAGTTCGTGCAGGAACTCAGGAACATAGTTCATTCCATTTAAATTGTCATTCCATGAGGTAGTTGGCTTGAGGACGAGTCAAGTAATAGTGGTGGGAGTCTATTACGCATGCCCAAGCAGATGCACGAGGATTGATATGAAGTGCATGCCAAATCAAGTTTTGTTAATGCACGCCAAGTCTAGCTCTTCCAATTTGCATCGGTCATAGTTTTGGGATGCGCACTAGAAATCAAGAAGACGCATGCTAGAATCAAGAAAATAATCTCCGTGAAATTTCCCAAAATGATTACTGCCAACAACACATGGGAACATGGATCAAACAGAAGATGATCTACACATGTAGTTAAGATTTCCCCGATTCTAGAAAGGCTATGGGGAATGAAAATAAGTGACATAAGCGTGTGAGACCATTAGGTAGTAGATCTAGTGGAGAAGAACTGGAAGAGATGGAGCTCCAGAGCCAAGACGGATATAAAAGGAAACAAGGAAGACAAATAAATGTTTGATTCACTGGGTTACTACTATTTGTTCATTGTCCAAGAGCCCACTTCAAGCCTTTGTAGTATTGTAATTTCTCTATATTTTGGTTTGAGTCTTTCATATTTTAAAGGTATGAAAGGAAGCGCATGGCACAATGTATTGTAAATATGGGAAATTATCCGAGGGGATATAAGCCTCTATTTCTGTCGATGTGGGATTTTCTTAATGTATGTGTTGGACATATTGTCATTGATGTATTTCCATTGATGTCAACAACCAATGCCATTATGATGTGATGATGATTTGTTATGAACAACATGCAGAAGAAACACTATCAAGATCAGATTCCCAACAAATCAATGATCTCTATCACCTAAAACTTAGGAGAGGCAGAGTATTAAATTTCAGAAGATCAACGTAATTTAGAAACACTATCAGGATCGAATTCCCAACGTATCAATGATATTGATCAGTTAGAATCCAAGTAATAAAACCAAAAGTATCAGAAGGAAAAGCACATTGCAGAAACACGATCATGATTGAAATCCCCATAGTAAAACTACAAAATAATCGAGGAGGAATACTATCCATTGGTGTAAGATTTTGGGATAAACCAAGACCATCATATCTGGAAGATACTTGAAGTTTAATAGGGGAATCTCATTTCAGGAGAATTGAGAAGTGGGAGAAAATAACCCAAAGTGTCGAAGGTCAAAATGAATCTAGACCATTGATCTAGAACTGATCACAGTTGTTGGATGAAGGGTTCACGATATCCCGAAATAGCTAAAATATCAACAACTGTTGGATCGTGTTAATCTTTTTGCTTCAAAGATGAATTGTTATATGAATTCAAGTTACTCGAGGTTTAATCGGGGAATCTCACTTTGGGAGAATTGGGAAGTGGGAGAAAATAACCCAAAGTGTCGAAGGTCGAAATGAATCTAGACCATTGATCTAGAACTTATCACAGTCGTTGGATCAAGGATTCAAGAGATCTCGAAATAGCTGAAGAAACATGAACATATGTCTCATGAAGATCAGTCAGACATATCTGATGTAGAAGAGGACAACTTTATAAAGAAACTCTAGAAAGGATCTGGAAAATATAAAGGAAAGTTACCCTTCAAATGTTTCAATTGTGGCAGAATTGGACACTTTGATAACAAATGTCCCTACCCCAAGAAGGAGGAAAATGATGAAGAAGTTCACAACTAGAAAAACCAATACAAGAAGAAATTCTATAAGAAAAAGAAGAACTTCTACTATAAATAAGACATCAACTCTTCATACATGAGTGAAGATGAGAATTAAGAGTTTCTATTTATGGGAATAAAAACTCAAGATGATAAACATTCAGAAGATGAAGAAGAAGTGAACTTCAAAGAAGAAATCCTTAGTATAATTAAAGAACTAAGAAAAACTAAAAAACAAAATAGGGTACTAAGGGAAGAGATTCTAGAGATTAAATAAGCTACTAAATAAAGAGAGAGGGAAGTTTCCAAAACAATCAAAGAGTTAGAACAAACCATCAGTGATTTGAAGTCCCAGCTCCTAGAAGCTAATAAAATTGAAGAAGTCATTTAAAAAAAACTTAGTGATAAAAAAACAAGCGTGTGAGAAACTAGAAGTCGAGATTAAGCTGCTAAAAGTTGAACTTGAGAAAGAAAAGAAGGGATCAAAATTTGGAAATAATTCAAAGATATTGGATGGAATTCTAAGTAGTCAGAGGTCACCAAACAAAAAGAATGGTTTGTGATACACCCAAGACTCAACTTCTACATCACAAGGATCTGTCAAAAGAAAAATCAATTACGTAGATGCTCTAAAGGGATCCTCAAGAAGAGAAGATAATAAAGAAAATATGATACCATTGAAAATTGTTGCACATAAAAAAAAATCAACATTCCCTACTAAAGTAAAAAATGAAAGGAAGAATAAAATCACCAGAAGGAATCCCCCTAATAAACATCTATTTATTGGATATTGTTACTCTTGCAATAATTTTGGTCATAAGGTAGTACACTGCAAAGCTTGTGGACAATACAATAATAGAAATGTCCAAAGATAAGAACAATAGATACAATACAGAGAAGAGAAACTACAACTCATTTGACCCTTTACAAAAATTCAATATTGAATGTCAAAAATGCAACAACTATGGTGATAAAAATAGAGAATGTATATTACCAATGCAATCCTTAAAGATAGGAAACCCTAACAAAGAATAAGAAGATATGGAAAAGAAAATCCAAAGTACCAAGCAAGAAAGATGATGAATATATTGCTCCTTAAATTGACGAAGTTAATAATAGGAGATTGGTGGGTAAAACTTCTAATAAGGAATATATTAATCAAAGCTATGCATATAGATTACATCAAGCTCAATACAAGAAAACTCCTAAATAAAAATCTGACACAATTCTAGAACTTGATAATGTCATACAAGTAAATTATCCATTACCCAACAGATGGAAAATAAAAAAGGAAAATTCTCAAAATAATGATAAAGAAGCTTGTGGTGCACAAAATAGTGACAATTATGATGAATATTCAATAGATAACAACCAAAAGAATTGAGTGATGATGATCTCATAATTTTTCCAATGTTTTTTAATGATCCACTGAAACTCCTCCTCAAAAAAAACAAAAAAATAGAAACAAAGAAGGGAAGGATAAATTAGGGAAGATTGTTCCTGTTGATACTCCTATGAGTATTGAAGCACAAAAAAGTTAATAGATAACTAGGATCATCAAAAGAATCATGGTTTGATGGTATAAATCATTGAAGGTTCTAGCATGGTTGCAGGTCTTCATCTTCCCAGGAACTATGCAGGTTATGTATTTTCTAAGTAAAGCCGTGATATAATCATGCATTTGTCCCAAATTGGTTATAAGTGGTATACAAGGCATATTGTATAAGTGAAAGGGGGAGAGACCTTTTCAAGAAGAGATACCCTTTTAGAAACAAAAGGGGAGAACAGTCAGAGGCAAAGAAAGAAGATTGATAGGGGGAGGCATTCATTTATGGAAGGAAGAACATGATTACAGGGGGAGTTACCCAAGTTCATATTTTGGTCAGCATCATACATATAGACAGAGATTAATCATAGGGGGAGAAACCATTTTCCATTGAAGTCAAAGGGGGAGAGTAACTTCATAGGAGAGAAGCATCATCACAAGGGGATTTTGTGTATGAAGTTGGTGTGTTTCTCTCAATGACAAAGGGGGATATTGTTGGACATATTGTCATTGATGTGTTTCCATTCAACAACTGATGTGATTATGACGTGATGATGAGTTTTTATGAACAACATGCAGAAGAAACACTATTGGTATCTTGATGTGTTGCCATTGATGTCAACAACCAATTTCATTATGATGTGATGATGAGTTGTTATGAAAAACATGCGGAAGAAACACTATTGGGATAAAATTCCCAACAGATCAATGATCTTGATCACCTAAATCTCTAAACAAGAAGCATATTAAATTTCACGAGATCAACACAATCCATAAACACTATTGGGATCAAATTCCCAACAGATCAATGATCTCGATCAATTAGAATCCAAGTAAAAAAACCAAAAATCTCAGAAGGGAAAGCGCATTGAAAAAAAATAATCAGGATTGAAATCCCCATAGTAAAACTACAAAAGAATCGAGGAAGAATACTATCCACTGATGTAATATTTCGAGATAAACTAGGGCCTTCAGATTGGGAAGCTACTCAAGGTTTAATCAGGGAATCTCATTTTGAGAGAATTAATAAGTGGGAGTGAATAACCCAAAGTTCCAAAGGTCGAAATGAATCTAGACCATTGATCTAGAACTGATCACATTCGTTGGATCAAGGATTCACGAGATCCTAAAATAGCCAAAATCCCAACAAGCATTGGATCATGTCAAGCATTTTCTATAAAAAATGAATCATTAGATGAAGACAAGTTACTCGAGGTTTAATCGGGGAATATCACATTGCGAGAATTGGGAAGTGGGAGAGAATAACCCAAAGTACCAAAGGCTGAAATGAATCTAGACCATTGATCTAGAACTAATCACAGTCATTGGATCAAGGATTCATGAGATCCTGAAATAGTCAAAACCCCAACTAACATTGGATCGTGTTAAGATTTTCATGTCAAAGATGGATCTTTATATGAAGTCAAGATACTCGAGGTTTATTTGGGGAATATCACTTTGAGAGAATTGGGAAGCGAATAACCCAAATTCCTGAAGGATGAAATAAATATGGACCATTGATCTAGAACTGATCATAGTTGTTGGATCAAGGATTCACGAGATCCTAAAATAGCCGAAATCCCAACAACCATTGGATCTTGTTAATATTTTCGCATAAAAAATGGATCGTTAGATTAAGTCAAGATATTAGAGGTTTATTCGGGGAATCTCACTTCGGAAGAATTGGGAAGTGGGAGTGAAAACCCAAAGTCTCAAAAGATGAAATAAATATGGACCATTCAACTAAGAGCTGATCAGAGTCATTGGATCAAGGATTCATATGAACCTATGACCAGGAGGAGGACATGTGCTACGTCAGGAGATCCACGTCAGCAAGGACACATGGTGCAATCAAATGGTGACAAGTTTGAAGGTCCAATTGGAATTTTAGGTAAACAAAAGTCTCAAATCTAGGTGACATGTGCTAACGACTCGGCTAGTGCCAAGTTAGTAGTGATGTCAGCGAGTTACGTCACTTCAGGGGAAACCAACAATTACCTGAAGCGCCGAAGTCCTGAAGTGAATGAGAACCATCCACTCAATGCATATCAAATCTTGACCATCGATTTGTTTGAAACCTCTGGACAAGGAAATATCAAGCATGTAATGGAAGATCAAATGTCGATCGTCCAATATACTTCAGCGAAATGCACTCTGGAAGGTTGAATGATTGATGAGGCTAGAAGTCATGAAGGACGAAGTTTTGAAGTAATGATAATTTTCCATATCATCGTGCAATCAAAACATGACCGTTGATATTGACAAGTGATCAAGCACTCGTTTGGTGTAGTGCCTGGTCACCACCTTTGGTCATATGGAATAAAGGTCCTAAAGAGTTTCTATGTGAAATTTAAACATACAAAATGAGAAATTTATCTCGCTCAAGAAGGAACATCACTTAAATAAATAATCCTGTGATTTTACACATATGGTCACATGTAAATGGTTTGAAGGAAGTGCCTCTGCAAAATTTGATTCCTGCTATATTTGCAATGACATGGAATCAAGTAAAAAATGAAATCGATCCATATATGTGATTGATTTATGAAGAGCACTCTCATTAAATTAAAATCCTTCACGATAATGTTTTAATAATAATAGAGATTATTGTTAATTTAAAATGAAGAGGTGGAATGGTCCAAACAAAGGGACACAATGGTCGAAATGTAAGGTAGCTAGAGAGGTAGTGGGGGTGCCTAGAGGGCCCATAGTAATAATAGTGGAGGTCATTCAATGTAAGGTGGACTAGGTCCACTATATTATTAAATAAGGCTCACTATGGTAGTTAGATATAATAAATGGGTAATTAGATATAATTAATGTAAGAGGGCTTCTTAAAAGGTTCTACTTCTAGAAGATTCCTCCTCTAGAATGTTCTTAGGAGATGATAGCACTATATAAAGGGGTGCAAGCAATGTAATGAGACATGAAGAGAAGTACTGTATTTGGAGTTGAAGTTCAATAGGAGGATGCCCCCTCGAAGAGGCAAGTGAACAGGAGAGGATCCCTTCCATAATAGGATCCATTGTATGGTGTTTCCCTACCTCGAGGGTTTTCTCTATTTCTTGTGTTAATGTTATGGTGAATGGTTTATGGTTTATTCTTGGTTATTTCTGAAGTATATTTGCAGATCTGGTTTGGCACTTAACAATTAGTATCAGAGCACTTTCCTTGGCCATAGTTGTGGGCAAATATTTTTTTTTTTGCAGAGTTGTGGGAAAATGTAAGGTAGCTAGAGAGGTAGTGGGGGGGCCTAGAGGGCCCATAGTGATAATAGTGGAGTTCATTCAATGTAAGGTGGACTAGGTTCACTATATTATTAAATAAGGCCCACTATGCTAGTTAGATATAATAAATTTAAGAGGACTTCTTAGAAGGTTCTACTTCTAGAAGATTCTTCCTCTAGAATGTTCTTAGGTGATGGTAGCACTATATAAAGGGGTTCAAGCAATGTAATGAGACATGAATAGAAGTATTGTATTTGGAGTGGTAGCTCAATAGGAGGATGCCCCCTCGAAGAGGCAAGTGAACAGAAGAGGATCCCTTCCATAATAGGATCCATTGTATGGTGTTGCCCTACCCTAAGGGTTTGATAGTAATAAAGGAGATTTTGCATATTGTTATTATATATCTATTGTGGTTATTTTGTATTCAATATTGGGTGCTTAACAAGTGGTATCAGAGCACTTTCCTTGGCCAAAGTTGTGGGCAAATATTTTTTATTTTTGCAGATTTTTTTTTTCGGAGCAGAAAAAAGAGGGCCGCGAAATTATCGAAGTTTTCAGTATATTTCGGTGCAAAATTTACAGAAAAGGGTTGTATATCTGAGTTCCTCTCATAAAAACACCCAATTAAAAAAAAAAAAATCGACCGAAACAGAGTTCGGAAGGTCAATATATTGAGGTTTTAAAATCTACAATTTTTCAGGGTTTTTTTTTCTGCGGACGGCGGCGTGATTTGTTTTTATTTATGTAGCATTTTGAGGCTGAATATTCCCAAATAAATTACATATCTGAGTTCCTCACAATTTCACCCAATTTCAAAAAAAATATCATCCGAAACGGAGTCCGGGAAGTGAAGTTATGAGCATTTGAACTTCAACAGTTTTTAGGGTTTTTCCAGAAAAAGTCGCGATTTTCTGCCGAAACTTATTGGGTCTATTTTTTGGGTTTTCAGATGGCTATTTCTTCTCAAAACCTGAAAGAAATTATTGAATCATTCAAAGCCCAATTGTTTCACACATTGGATGAGATATTGTATGTGTTAGCACAAGGCCTCGCAGACAGCCTCACAAATATCATCACAGATGGTCTCAATGACAGTTTTCGTAGTATTCAAGATTCATTGAACAACATGCAGGAGATATTTCTTATGCAGGGCCTCAGGGATGAATATAATCAGGAAATATATGCTTGGTATGAT
>ML781274.1:174460-208712 GCA_009831015.1 Picea engelmannii
TCAATGGAGAGCTTCTTGTGAGAATATCTTTTGGAGTATTGATGGAGAGCTTCTTGTGAGAGCTTCTTGAGCATTTTTGGTGTGGAACACTTGAGAATATTGAAGATCTATAGGTGACTGAGGTAACCAAGGATATCTAAGCCTAATTTCAGAAGGAAGGTGAAGAAAAGAGGGGCGGAATTGAAGGGAGGATAAATTCTTTTGATGATGCTTTCCAAGGTATGTTATTTACAGGTCATCTCACCATTTTCGCTATAAAGTTTTTTCTATAATGATTCAGACCGTGAAATTCCTATTCCATTGAGAAAACATACCCAAGTATCTGTGGTAAAAAATTCAGCTTGTGGGTCGTTTTATTTTGGGAGTTACACTACGTGGAAAATAGGGTTTGTGGCTAGTCCTGAAACTAGTTTAAAAAAGGTGTTTTAGGTAAAAACGTCATAACTTCTTCAGAACAGATCCAAATTCAGTGAGACAAAATGTGTTGGTTAGGGTACATTATTTATTATGTTGGGTAATATTTTTCAATCGATTCAGTGAATATTTTGTGTGGGCCATGCTCTACAAGGTCTCTCTCTAGAATAAGTCGAAATTTAGCAAGGTATGCCATTTTTGCTATAACTCATTTTCTGAGAGATTCCAAGTAGTGCCACCTCAATTAATTGCATAAAAAACACTGAATAATTTTTTTTATCAGTTTCATATCTTTATTCATTACATGTACAAAGTTATGATTATTTCAAGTTGGGGTTGTTGACTAATCCAAAACTAGTCATGGTTGAGACAAGCAGTTGATGAGTTGGCACATACATGAGGTGTACAGTTGATGATGTTGGTACATATTGATGAGTCATTGTTGATGAGTAGTTGACAGATGTTTGGTATATACTTGGTACATGGTTGGATGCACTTGTTTATGGTACAGGTTGATTACAGGTTGTTTGGCACAGGTTGGTGCATGGTTGATGCACTTGTTTATGTTGACAGATTGATATTTGTTGATGATTGTTGCCTCATCTCATTTGGTGCTGAGAATGTAAGATGATTCTTGCATATAGAGTTGGTGAGTTGTACTCTATTCAGTTGTTGCTAAAAAACCCCCATATTGAAGTCCAAAATAAAAAGAAAAATTGTACATACATCTTGTGTTCTTTGTGTTCCTTGTGGAGATGATTTGTTGATGATATGTTGCTAATATATGTTGCTGATATGTATTCAAATATAACTGATTATAAATGAAAACAATGAGTAATGATCAAATGTTGAATGTTAACTAAGGATTTTTTGTGTAAGAGGGAAGTTTTGGGAAAAAGATCACCACACTCATTCACCCCCCCTCTCTAAGTGTGGTAGGTGTGTCCAACAATTACTTTCTCAAATAATAGGTGTGTTGATGTCTCTGCACTACAGTCTTTAACTGGTGTTGCTTCTTCCCATCTTGTTAAGTATTCAGTTGCAGTAATGATATATCTATATCCTGACCTTTTTGTTGGTGGATTAATAGGTCCAACAAAGTCTATTCCCCATTTTTCAAATACTTGCAGAGTCACTTGTGGTCTTAGGGGCATCTCATCACTTCTGTTGGGTTTTCCATCTCTCTGACATACATCACAATTATGTAAATATTCATTGGGATCTTTATGGACCGTTGGCCACCATAATCCTGCATATAATACCTTTTGCATGGTAGATTTTCCTGCATAGTGTCCTCCAACTATACCTTCATGAGGTTTTGCCAAAATTTTGGGCCATTGATGTTCCAATACACACCTTCTCAAAATGTTATTTGTGCCCATCTTGTATAAATGAACCACAATGAGTTGATAGTTTGCTGCTCTGACTACTAGGTTTTTATTCTGCACAGTGCTAAAGTCTCGTGGCACAACTACTGTACTTAATTATTCAATAATATCAACGAAGTATTCATCAAATACCTGTATTGAAAATAACTATGCATCATGGAAATTGCCTTCCAAGTTAGTAGGTTCTTCTCCATTAGTTACCCTTAACAGGTGATCAGGTCTTGCATTCAACTTCCTTGGTTTTACTATCACTTCAAAATCAAATTCTTGGAATAATAATAACCATCTTCATATCCTCCACCCCAAAACTGGCTTGTTGACTAGATATTTGAGGACAAAATGTTCTGTGAATATTTTAAAGTGTTTACCCAATAAATAGTGCATGAATTTCTGAAGTGCATATACCATGGCTACACCTTCTCTTTCTGTGGTGTTGCAATTCTTCTCTCATTCTGACAACTTTCTTCTTGCAAAGGAAATAGGATGGTTTAAGTCCCCTACTCTTGGCTGTGCCAAAATCACTCCAAGTGTTATGGATTATGCATCTACGTGCACATGAAATGTATTTTGCCAATTTTGAAATACTAATATAGGTGATTTCACCATATTTTCCTTTAGAGTGTCCAATCCCTACTGACAGTCCTCATTCCATTGAAATTTGGTTTCCTTTTTTAACATTTTTTCCATTGGTGCAGTAATATGTTCATACCCCTTTATAAATTTATTGTAATATCCTGTATGTCCCAATGTTTCTCTTAATTGGCACACAAACTTTAGTGGTGGTAAATTCACAATGATTGCAATCTTAGCAGGGTCAGTTAGTAAACCCTGTTTACACACTATATGTCCCAACAATATCCCAAAAGGTGTGCCAAAAGTGCATTTCTTGATGTTTAATGATATCTGACATTGTCTGCATCTTTCCAACATTAGTCTTAACACTTCTACATGGTCCATCAAAAGACTATATATAATCCAGTTATCTAGGTATACTTCAAGAAACTGATGTATGAATTCCTTAAAAGCAACTATGACTACTCTTGAAAAGATAGTTGGTGTGTTATTCAGTCCAAAGGGCAAGACTGTTTATTGGTAGGACCCCCATTCTATATAAAAATCAGTTTTATACCTATCCTCTGGAGCTATTTTGATCTGATGGTATCTTGAGAATCCATTTGTGAATGAATATGCTTACTGACCTCCCACATTTTATAATACTTAATTTGTAAAAGGGGTAGGGAAAGTGTCATGTACGAAAGAATCATTTAGTTTCCTTAGATATACACAAATCTTATCCACCCTTTCTTATTTTCTTGGACTACCATGGGACTGATCCATTCAGATTCCTCTACTGGTTCTATAATTCCAGATTACAATATTCATTCAATTTCTTCTTTCACTTTCTCCGTATACATTGGATTTAGTTTGTAAGGTATCTGTCTTACAAGTCTAGCCTCAGGTTTGAGGGGTATCTTCATCTCACCTAGCTCCCCTATAACGTACCCAACCACCCCCAGTCTGAGCTATGGTACTTCAATGACAACATACCCAGCTACCCACAGGCTGGCCACGCTACTCCAAAAACTCACTTCTGAACTGATCTCGAATTATAATAACATTTAATATGAAATCAAGCATGAAATACCCACATGAATTAATCAAGATCCATGCTACAACATAAAAGAGATAAACAACGTGTCATGCACAAAAAATAACCAACATAAAGACACATTATAAATATATATATATATATATATATATATCAGAGATAATTAAATACACAACAAAATATACATTATACGGAAAAAACATAGAGCACTTATATTTGCAAGTAAGCATTCGCCAACTGGATGCAGACCAAGGAAATTCCTCCCAACCATAGACACTTCTATTCTTTTACTCTCAATAGAAGGTCACCCCCGAGACAGGGATATGAATCCACAAGGACAGGTCCTAGGGAAAAGATAAAATACACAAAATTTGGCTAACTATCTCTTAGGTTTCCCAACCACACAACAAATTCATATTTCTATCTCTCTTTCCCCTTCAGCTTGTACAACCCAAAGAAATGAACACATTTCTCTACAATGTAGTCCCTCAGGCCGTTTCATTTAACTGTAGGGATCCAGTACTACTGGTCAGGAAATATCCATGCTATAAAATCCAAGGATTCTCAGCTATGGACAGTTTTTTTATAGCTACTATCAATCTCATGCACACAAGCATCCATTCCCTCCTCGAATGATCAATAAATTATTATATCCATCTAGCAATGGCTCTCCTCTTCCATCCATTCATTTTCATGCTCAAACCAAGAGCACACAAATTAGAAATAATGAGGCACCAAAAATTAAAGAGTGAGAAGGGTGTAACAGTGAATGAATAAGAAAAAATGAACCTGGAACAACGAGAGAGTGTGATCCAAGTGGATATTGGTGGCCACCCACCTATTCCAACTAGCTCCTCTTGTCCATTATTGTTTAACACGCTCTCTTGTACTTCTGTGTAATTGTGGATTCTACACTTCTCGGGTTGTCTGAATCCCCACACATCCTCCAGGTGGATACTGGTGGCCTCTCTCCTAATCCAACTGGCTTATTTTGTATGTTTTCATGTCAGCACATCTTTTTGTACTTCCAGGGCCATTTTGGGGCCCTAAACATTTTTTTTTTGGCTCACCACAGTAAAACTATAGATGGATTCAGAGTTCGATGATGAAATTATAGCTCTCTAAAAGACCTTTCCAATGGGATACCATGCGCCTAAAACATAGGTCACATGCAAAAGTTATGACCTTGGGAAGTTGAGGTACCAAATTACACCAACTTACCCATAGGGGCCCACATGAATTTTGGAGTTTCACCTTCTAGGGTTAGGTTTTTGGATGTCTAGGGTTTTGGAATTCATGATTAATATCAAAAAGGCCTTTGTAGCCTCATTGTTATCAATTATGCTTAGGTAGATGTGCGTAGGAGCCACATCTCTTCTTAGGGATAGATACCACCATTCGAGCAAGTGTTTTAGTTATGCAGTTTTATAGTTTCATCCTATTTCATTATTCAATAGAAGATATTGTTCACTGGATATCTGTGTTATTCTTCATATATCTATGTTTATTGTATTCAGTATGTTAATCAGTTCGTTCCAATCCTAAATCCAGATTAGTGGTATCTAATCGATTGACTCTTCATTTATTTTTTTCTTCATGCATGTCCCTGACAAGATCTGGTAAAAGATGTTGGGACTCGAACCAATCGAGACATTTCAATATCGGTCGTGCCGAGCCCAAAAAAAACCCATGGGGGATGAAAATAAAGATGATGGATCAAGAGAGACTATTAAAATGTTTCTCGAGGAAGCCCTCACATGAAAAAGGAACAAAATGATGGACAAATTCACGTAGATCCTTCGATGGCTTCCCACAGGAGAAGCATCTTCATCAAGCGACTATGCTACCCCCTTAAAGGTACAGGTAAATTTTGATATTCCATTATTTGAAGGACTAATAGATGCAGATGCTGTAAATAATTGGTTGAATTTGGTTGAAGGGTATTTTTCGGTCCACAATTTTTCCGATAGGGAAAAGATCACTTTTTCACTCTTCAAGGCCGTTCTCCATGTTAAAGACTGGTGGGATACTTACTCTGATAAAAGGCCCATAGTGGAATATGCAATGTTTGTGGTGGCCCCTACATGGAATTCCTTCCGAGACACCATTAAAGAACAATACTAGCATGTTGGAAGTTACGAGGACCAGTACACCAGATGGACCACCCTACGTCAAGAAAGGGACCAGACAGTGACAGATTTCACCAATATTTTCCATACTCTGCACACCAAGTTGGGTATCAAATACTCTGAGTGTCATCTAGTGCTCAAATACCATGATTGTTTTCATAGATACATTCACATAGAAATGGATTTTTTGGGTATCGCCTCATTGGGCATGGTTTATAGATACGTGGTCAAGATCGAGAAGAAATTTAAGAAGAAAAGGAGAGAGTTTGGATATGCAAACCCCTCACAGCCAAAGAAGGGCAAAGGCACTAACCCACCCAAAAGGGACCAAGTAGAGATGGCCTCCCTCAAGACAATTAGTCCAAGCCACAACACAAGAAGGGAAATGAAAAGATGAAGAAGGATACGGGAAAATGGTGTGAGTAACATAAAATCCCTTGGCACAACACCGAATAATGTCACTCCAAGAAGTCACTCATCGCCAAACTGAAGCCTTCCGAGTCAGAGGCTAATTATAATTTCGAATAAAATTCTAAAGGAGGGAATTGGATTACCGATGTTGAACCCAGTGCCACTATCTCTACCACCAAATTCCAACCAAGCGAACCAGAAGAACCAGAGGAAGGAGAACACTGCTTTCACTCACAAATGTGGGTAAAGGGGGATCCTCTTCATTTCATTGTCGATAGTGGGATTCAGAAGAACCTGATTTCAATAGAGGTCGTCAAGTGGTTGGACCTTCCAATGATATCACACCCATAGCCCTACACCATTGGCTGGCTTTGCCAAGGAAGAGATCTCCTTGTCATCCAACAATGTCGTCTTCCCTACGACATCAAGCCTTTCAAAGATGAGGTATTGTGTGATATTTATCCCTTTGACGTTTGTGATGTTATTTTAGGAAAACCATATTTTTGGAAGCATCATGTTGTGTATGAGTCTATACCCCATAGTGTTATTATTACTTTGGGTAGACAATTGTACAAGATACCAGAGGTAGCGCCACCTACTGCAATATCTTTAATCTGTGATAAGAAATGTAGTAAGGTCATCTAACAGATTGAGAATTTCATATTCTTTGTGATCCTTGCTCATAGTAAGAAGAAGGTCGATGCCACATCCATGGCCTCTACACAAAGCCTCTCTTTGAAGCAGAATCAAGTGGACGAGATCATGGAAGTATACAAAAACATCTTCTCCTCACCTATAGGAGTACCGACACACTACCAATTCAAGCATCCAATTGATATGACCCCTGACACACCTCTACCTAATGGACCAGTCTATCATCGCTCGCTGATGGAAAATGAAGAAATTAGGAGATAGATCCAAGAGTTTCTTCAAAAGGGGCACATAATACCCATCTCCTCCCCTTGCAGAAACTTGATTGTACTAGTGCAAATGAAGGATGGGATTTCGGGACTCTGCATTGACTACGGAGACTTAAACAAAATCACAATCAGGAGATGGTACCCCATTCGCAGGATCGATGACCTTCTTGACCAACTTAGGGGGGAAACATTCGTCAGCAATATTGGCCTAAAGTCTGGTTACCACCAGGTTCCCATCGAACCAACTGATGTATGGAAGACAACCTTCAAATCTAAAGAATGTCTCTTCGAATGGCTAGTCATGCCCTTTGGCATAAAAAATGCACCAACCACTTTCACGAGGTTGATGGATGATGTATTGATACCCTTCACCAATTCCTTTGTGGTGGTATGTTTGGATGACATCCTCATCTTCAACAAAATGTGGGAGGAGCACATGCGGCATATTCAACAGGTTTTGAGCACTCGGTGGCAGCACAAGCTATATGCCAACTTGGAAAAATGTTATTTTGGCATGAACAAGGTCCAATACTTGGGATAAATTGTTGATGAGCATGGGGTACATGTTGATCCAACTAATATCCAAGTCATCCATGAATGACCAGCCCTGACAACATTGACCGAGCTTCGGAGCTTCTTGGGACTAGCCAACTTCTATCGATGGTTCATGTTGGGATTATCCCATATTGCATGGGCCCTTAGCCAAGTGACCAAGGGTGGTGGTAGGGCCAAGTTCATGTGGGGGAAGGAACAACAATGAGAATTCAATGATCTGAAGCAACGCTTGTGCTCAACTCTAGTACTCTCCTTTCTCGATCTGCAACAACCATTCTAGATTGAGACTAATGCATCTGACTATGTTGTGGGTGCATTTCTCACTCAACATGGGCATCTGGTGGCATACCATAGTGAGACACTCTCCGATACTTTTTGGAAATACCCAACCTACGACAAGGAAATGTATTCCATTGTAAAATCTTGTTGTCAATTGAAACATTACATTCTTGGGAAAGAGACGATCATACACATTGATCACAAGCCTCTACAGTTCATACATACACAAGGGAAATTGTAGAGCAACTGCCATCATAAGTGGTACACCTACCTGCAACAGTTCCATATCAACATCAAGTATAAGACATGTATCTCAAATCGTGTCGTTGACTACCTTATTCGGCCTCCTGTAGCGGCACTCACCATTGTGCTCCATTCCTGTTGACATGAAGCATTTGAGTGGCCCCAACTTTATCAACAAGATCCAGACTTCACCACCACCTATCAGCTCTTGGGTACAAGCACGATTGTCACTGATTTTCACATTTAGGACAAAATCTTATGCCACCTAGTCCATCTTTGTTTTCCTACAAGCGAGCATGCAAAGAAGATTTGGGAATCCCACTACAGTCGGGTGACAAGACATTTTTGCGTGGAGAAAACTGTGGTCGTTCCTCAGAAACATTTTTATTGGCCAAAACTTTGACAAGATGTCAAAAAGTATATCATATCTTGCATTGCCTGTGCCATTTCCAAACCATCCATCAAGAGGAAAGACTTATACACCCCTCTTCCTATTCTCGAGGAGCCTTGGCAATCCATCTCAATGGATTACATGTCTGGCCTACCTTCCACCAAGCAAGGAAATGAATGCGTATTTTTGGTCGTTGATTGATTTTCAAATATGACCATACTCACAACCTGCAAGAAGAATATCACAGCAGAAGATACTTCCAAGCTCTTCTTCGAACAAGTTTGGGTACTATAATATCCCTAGGTCGAACCCAATTGTAATGTAAATGAAAATGTACTTAATCTAGTGAGTTGTTTGATATCATTTTTGTATGCACCTTTCATGGCATAGTGCGTGCATGTACTGCGCAATAAAATGATGAAGTGTGCACATTCCTAGATACCGCGTGCACCAATTGAGTGCGTGTGATATAGAGGCCATGGAGCCCTTTGTATATATGTTGTGTTTTATAGGCTGGTGAGCCAATTATTATAAGCTATGATTCTTATGTTTTGATTAGGTTGGATAGCCTAGATGTTAAAAGCTAGTGCGCCTTTTTTTGTATACATCTCATCATACTATAAAATGCATCATTGCATGCAGAATGACCATGATAAAAGAGTATGGGGGATTAAACTCCAGTGGTTAGGGAAAGGGAGGGGCCTAAAAGTTAAGTAAAAGGGGCTAAGCTAGGGAGCTAAATCCAAAAAGGAATATTATATTAATATTTATTAAATCATAAAGTATGGATAATTATTTTATCCTAAGTTCTAAAGTTGGGGACAAGTAGGCCAAAGTAGCTCCCAGCATGACAAGTGTCAAGTTGGGGACATGCATACATATTCTTGGGACTTAGCTCATTTTCCCATTTTTTTCCATCATTCAGTCATCCATTCTATCATCCATGAGCATGCACACACCCATTGAGATATCTTTCGTATCTTCATGACAACTTGAACTTGTATCCATAGCCATTTTTGTGTTGGTGTATCTGGTTAGCTTTGGAGCTGAACTGAATAAGCAGGTTTTCGGGCCCATGGGATATTGAATAGGCGAGTTGTCAGGCACGTGGGATATTGAAGAGGCGGGTTGTCAGGCTCGTGAGAAATTCTCTGGGTGCGAGAATTGTTGGGAATTGATTTCCTAAAGGTGCTAAACTATAGCCACAATGCTCTGGGACTTCCTGTCCGACCTATTGTTGAAGCCCAGAAAGGAAGTGGGGCAGCCAAAGGACTATTGATTAGAGAAGGGGCACACTTCCTGGGTGGGACAGGCATGTGGGGAATGAGGGACTATATGTTGTTAGTTTTAGTTGGCACTTGAGACTGAGTCTTTCATGTTTTCTATGAGCCTTTAGCTTGGTTAGGAATCACTTTACCTGGGTGGAGTTTAGTCCCATATTGGGGGTGACTCACTATTGAGATTGATGAATAGTTTGGTCTAAGGCTGGGAGGTTCGTGGAAGGTCTGCACATAGTTGGTGACATTATTTCCAAGATAAGTGTCAATTGTGTGATAAATTTACATGTTGCATTGTTACTTACGTGCTTATTTTATGGGTTATCATATGTGTGGTTATAACTATGTTAATTTTTATGGGTATTGCTTGTATATGTTGCATGTATACATTTACTGTTATTTCAATGTGAAACTGTGTATTTATAGATGTATTTTTATGTTTACGTTTTATATAAAATGCTTCCACAAGAGTTCTGTGTGTATATATTTTAATTGCATGTAGTTCGAAAAATTTATGTGCCATAGCTCAGTTGGATGTTGGGTATGTTACAGTATGTTCCGTAGAGAGAACAATAAGAGTTCTTTGGCGTAGCGTGGCCCGGTATGGATGGTTGGGGATGTTACAATATGGTATCAGAGCTTCAGTTTTAAACATTGAGCCTGGAAGGCATGAGAAAGTTGAGTTGAAGAGAAATATCACAGAGGATTTATTTCGAAGTGACCAAATTTTAGTTTGTAGAGCATTCATGGTAAAAAGTAACAACAACTGGACAGAATTCGGGAAAGCCCCAATTTTTGTTGTTAAATTCATGAGAAAATGGAGAAATTCAGCCAAGTGATGAGATATTCCTGATTTAATATCTGTTCTAGCAAATTCGTATCTAGAATGGGTCGAATTTGAAGTTACAGTGAAGCCATAATAGATGGAGCGATTTTAGTGGTTAAAATTCTCAATTCGCGAATTGATTTTGGATAAATTCGTTCCAGAAATGTTAACTTGCAATGATTTGTTGTTGCATAGGTTGAACTGGTGTTATCGCGGTGAAATTGAATAAATTTCATGGTTGCAGAATGTCAATGGTAAATTGGGGAAAAAGTTAAGCCAAAAGCCCCAATTTCTGCAACAGAATTCACGAGGAATTGATGTGCATAAAAATGAATGTGCACAGGTGGGAGCACTAAAAATGCTTGATGCACAGTGAAAATCTTGTGACAGGTGAAATTTGTCACTGCACGACAAGATATTGGTGTGCTGGTGCTCGCACCAAATTTTGGTGCTGCGCAGAAAAAGGTTAGTGTGCAGGTGTGCACGCTAAATTTTGATGTTGCGCGGAAAAAGGTTAGTGTGCGGGTGTGCGTGCTAAATTTCGACGTCGCACAGAAAAAAGTTGGTGTACAGGACCATGTGATAAATTTAGCATTGTGTGGTGTGCACACACATAATAATGACACACGTGGTGTGTGCAGTGTTGGCAGAGCATAGAGGAGTTTTTTTGTGCATGCACAATGTGGGTATATGTTCTCGCGCGACAGTTTAGTTAGTGGTGCACGGTGGAGATGTACTAAACTATGGCATGGTGCAACACATAGATTACCATGCCCAGGGAATATCAACGCGTGATACAAAAAAAACTGTGCGCAACAGGTAATATTGCAAGAACCAAAACTATGCGCAGTGAATATTGGCGCGCGACATAAAAGTAGTGTGGGCAAGTTATTGGCGTGACAAAGAAGTGATACATAATGGTTTTAAAGTGTGAGAAGCACGATTTAACTTGTGTTGTTGTTGGGCATGGTAAATATGGGCTACAGGTTGAAATGTGTGTGTGTGATTTTGTTTGAAGGGAGAACAACAACAAAAAATCAACGATTTTCTGCGACATTTTATATCATTTGAACGTCATCTTTTTGCAGCGTGTTTTTGAGGCCCTTAAGAGCATTTTTAGCAACGCAAAAACCACGAGAATAGAGTGTTTCAAGGCACACTCTGTCTTTGCATCTCAAATAAAAGATCTCAGAGAGAGATTTCTAATGGTGTAAATTGTTCGTCAAATAGAGCTTTTATGAGAAAGTTACAACACAAATAGTGAAGGGTAAATTTTAAGACCCAGCTAACTCCAAAGAGCCATAACTTTATGCTTCAGAATTAGATTGAGGTGCAGGAGCACTCAATGGAAATATACTGAGCCATAGAAGACACTACCAGAGTTCAATTAATATTATGGGCATGTTAAAAATGTTTAATATGGAAAATAAGGCACGTGTAGCATTCCAAACCAAAAACACAAATTGGCATAGAACTTTAGTAGGTTGTAACTAGCAGACAAGAACCCAGAAAGAGCTTAAACTTGGATAGAGTGTCCATAATATGTATATGAGGAAACCCAATTTAGATTCTATGAAAAATACAAAGGAGTAGGTGCAAAAATTTATAATTACTATGCAGAGTTGTGCCAAGTTGAAAAAAGAACAGAAAAATTAATGGACAATTTTCAAATAACCATAACTTTCTGCTCAAAAATCAAAATTGAGCATGGGAGAAGGTGTTGTAAATTGGAATCTAAATATCCAACTACAAAATTTATCTGGTCATTCAAATTTCCAGGAAATCAGAAGAAAGAACTATGATATATATTATTGAACCAGAATGGTTCATATTTTCATGAAATTGTTGAAACAATTAGCCTGACAAAGTTTTGTTGACTGCACATTTTGCAGAGTTAACAACAACTAGATCAGATCCAGATCAGCATAGAGTCCAGAGGAATGGAAGAAGCACAGGGGAATTATAGTCATGAGGATGATATTAGAGGGATGGATGTCCATTTGGGCACTGAAGGAACAAACTCCAATGGACATGGAGATGAATGGAATGAAAACATGAATATGGCAGAGACCATTAAAAATTTGCAAAAGGATGTCCAAAGCCATAAATATGATAATGAAAGGATTATGAAATCCAGGGAGCATCAGGATGACTTCAACATGAATTTAATGTAGATCTTGAACTGAATAGAAAATATATTGGACAAGGAGAGTGGCTCAAGAAAATATGGAAGCCACGGGCCCCTTGATGAGAAAAGAAGAACCAAAAGTGTTAGTAGACATCATCATCATCACTCCCTGAGGCATTCCAATAAGAGATCACATAGCTGCTCGAGTCCATCGCCTATCCGGAAGCATAAGGGGTCTGGGGTGGATGAGCTATGAGGAGAAATGAACAAAATCAAACCTCCTACATTTGATGGTGAGCACAAGAAAGATGAATGTGCAGAGACATGGTTGTTGGGAATGAGAAAGTATTTTCAATTGCATAATTATTCTTCTCATGCAGAAGGTATAATTTCTATCTATCAACTCAAGGGAAAGGCATCCATGTGGTGGGATCAACTTGTGCAGGTGCAACACATTAAAGAGAAAATTGTTACTTGGAGGGAATTCAAGAAGTATTTTGAGAAGAAATACTTGACTAAGAGATACTATGACAAGAAAATGAAGGAGTTCTTTGAACTCAAGCTTGGAAGTATGACCATTTATGAATATGAGAGAAGGTTTTTAGAAATACTGAAGTATGTATCTTTCATCAAGGTTGAGACAATTAAGATTCAAAGGTATTTGGGTGGATTTCCATCATTCATCAGTGACAAAATACAGTATGATGATCCCAAGACATTGTAGGAGACCATAAGGCGAGCTAAATGCCTTTATGATCAACAAAAATCAAGTCCAAATTTCCAAAAAATTTGGGAAGACAAAAAGAAATTCAAGATGGATCAAAGGAAGAAGGGGTCTAAGCCACCATTCTTCAGAAATAATCCACAAAAACAAAAAAATATTAGAGAAACCAAAATGATTGAAATAGGGGGTCAAAGGCCAAGGAAACCACCTATTCAATGTTGGGGTTGTAAAGGAGATCATATGTACAGAGATTGTCCTCATAGAGGTGAAAAATTGAGAACTGTTCACAATGTACAACAAGATGAAACAATGGAGGACATGGGCAAAAATGTACCAAGGATCTATGCAGCCCTCGATAACAAGCAAGCAGAGTATCAGTCACATATGATTGAAGTGGAAGGTATGATAAACAACCAAACCATTGCTATTTTAATTGATTCATGAGCTAGTCATAGTTATATAGATCCTAAGATGGTGGAAAGTTTGCATTTGCAAAGAATAAAGCATGGAAAATATTGGTTGGTGCAGCTGGCTATGGGAGCCAAAAGAAAATTTAATGAGATGGTTAAATCATGTCTTATGGACATGAACGGGTTGAACACCAGGGAATATTTGAACATCTTGCCTTTAGGTTCCTATGAATTTATAATTGGGATGGATTGGTTGGACCAACATCATGCCATCCTAGACTGTCATAACAAGGCCTTTAATTGCTTGGATGAGGAAGGGACCCTAAGGAAGGTGTAGGGAATTCCCAAGGCAGTAACCATCTGAGACATTTCAACATTGCAGCTGAAGAAATGTTACAAAAAAGGGTGTCAAATATTTGTAGCACATATGGAAGAGACACCTAAAGATAAGGAAAATGTTGAACATGTGTTTAGGGAGTTACCAGGACTACCCCCAAAGAGAGATATTGATTTATTTATAAATTTAATGTCTGGAGTAGCTCCAGTGTCAAAGAATCCTTACAGAATGAGTACACTAGAGCTGAAGAAGTTGCAAATTCAACTTGAAGAGCTTCTGAAGAAGGGGTATATATGTTGAAGTGTGTCACCTTGGTCGGGTGCCCCAGTCTTGTTTGAGAAGAAGAAATATGGAACATTAAGATTGTGCATTGATTTCAGACAGTTGAATAAAGTGACCATTAAGAACAAGTATCCTCTGCCAAGGATTGATGATCTTTTTGATCAATTGAAGGATGCAAAGATATTTTCAAAGATAGATCTTAGGTCAGGATACCATCAGGTAAGGATTAAAGAGGAATATATCAGCAAGACTGCCTTCAGGACAAGGTATGGTCATTATGAGTTCACAGTGGTTCCATTTGGGTTGTCAAATGCACCAACTATTTTCATGTGCTTAATGAATGGTGTTTTACAAGAATATTTAGACAAGTTTGTCATTGTATTTTTGTATGACATTCTTATATATTCCAAGTCAGAAGAAGTTCATGAACATAATTTGAGGATGGTGTTGCAAGTATTAAGGGAGCATAAGTTGTATGCCAAGTTGAGCAAGTGCTAATTTTATCAGAAGCAAATTCATTATTTGGGGCATATCATTTCAAAGGATGGGATAGCAGTGGATCTTGAGAAGATAGAAGCCATTAGAGAATGGTCAGCACCAAAGAATGTGACATAAGTAATATCATTCATGGACCTTGCAGGCAACTATAGGAGATTTATTGAAGGATTCTCAAAGATTTCAGACCCAATCACTTCCTTGCAAAGAAAGGGTGTGAAGTTTCAGTGGACATTGGATTGTGAAAAGAGTTTCCAACACTTGAAAAAATTATTAACAAGTGCTCCAATACTAAGGATTGCAAACCCAAATGAAGACTTCATTGTATGCATAGCTGCATGTAAAGAAGGACTTGGTGGAGTCCTCACTCAAAATGAGTTTGTTATATGTTATGAATCAGGGAAGTTGAAAGGGCATGAAAGACACTACACCACTCATGATTTTGAGTTGGTAGCCATAGTGCATGCCTTGAGGAAATGGAGACACTACCTTATGGGGAAAAGGTTTGAGCTGAGAATAGACCACAATGGTCTGAAATATTTATTTGATCAACCAACTCTAAATGCTAGGAAAACCAGATGGTTAGAATTTCTAAATGAATATGACTTTGATATAAATCATATCAAGGGAAAAGAGAACAAAGTGGTTGATGCATTCAACATAAGAGTACATGAATTTCATGCTACAACCATTATCATGTACCAATTAGATTTGAAAGACAAAATTACAAAGGCTGCCAAATCAGATTTGCAATACAAGGAATTAGTGGCAAAATCACAACAAGGTATTTTGCAACAGAAAATTGAGGAATATAAGCTAGATATTGATGAAATTCTCATGTACAGGGGCATAATTTATGTACCAAATTCTCAGGGATTGAAAAACCTAATATTGAGAAAAATGCATAATGTGCCTTATGCTGGGCACCCAGGATATCATAAATCTATTGCAGTTGTCAAGAGCCAATATTATTGTCCGGGCATGAAGAAAGAGGTTACTGATTTTATTGCCAAATGTTTGGAATGTCAAAAATTAAAGGCTGAGCATAGATACCCAACTAGTTTGCTACAATCATTACCCATTCCTGAGTGGAAATGGGAAGTTGTAACAATGGATTTCATCACCAAACTTCCCAAAACAAACAAGAAACATGATTCTATCATGGTAGTGGTGGATAAGCTTACTAAAGCTGCCCATTTTGTTCCAGTTAATCTCCTTCACAAGGCAGCCAACATCGCTAATGCTTATATGAAGGAAATTGCTAGATTACATGGCGTACCTAAGACAATTGTGTCTGACAGAGATAAAAAATTTACCTCGAAATTTTGGAAGGGGTTATTTAATGGATTTGGAACAAATTTGAATTTTAGTACAACTTATCATCCAGAATCAGATGGGAAAATAGAGAGGGTGAATCAAGTGATTGAAGATATGTTGAGTATGTATGTGATGGATAAACCATCAAAATGGGAATACTACCTACACTTGGTAGAGTTTTCTTATAACAATGGGTACCAAGAATCTCTAAAGATGAGCCCATTTCAGGCACTTTATGGAAGAAAGTGCAACACACCAGTAAGCTAGGATAACCCAACAGATAGAGCAGTGGTTGGGCCAGATTTTCTCAGGGAAATGGAGGAGAAAATGATAAAAATAAAACAAAATTTAAAGGCTACCCAAGACAGGCAGAAAAGTTATGTTGATAAGGGCAGAACTCATAGGGAATTTAAAGTGGGTGATCATGTATTCTTGAAAGTGAAAGTCAACAGAAGTTCCCTGAAGTTGGAAAATTATTCAAAGTTGGTAGCTGGCTATTGTGGGCCATTTGAAATCCTAGAGAGGACTGGTCCAGTAGATTATATGATTTCATTGCATGCATCTCTATCTATTCATAATGTATTCCATGTATCATTACTCAAGAAATATATATCTGATGCTAATCATGTTATTGATTGGAATGTGATTCAGGTGTAGCAAGAAGGCTCTTTTCAAGTGCATTCGGTACACATTCTGGACCAGAAAATCAAACAGCTCCGGAATCAAGACATAGGGCTTGTAAAGGTCCAATGGACCTGGTACAGTCCTAAGGACACTACTTGAGACCATGAGGATGCAATACTGGCATAATACCCACATCTTTTTGAGGATTTTCAAAATTTTGTTGTGTATGAGTACATAATTCACTGAGGATAGTGCATAAATAAGGGGAGGGGATTGTAATATCCCTAGGCCGAACCCAATTTTAATGTAAATGAAAATGTACCTAAGTTGGTGAGTTGTTTGATATCATTTTTTTATGCATCTTTCATGGCATAGTGCGCGCATGTACTACGCAGTAAAATGATGAAGTGTGCACATTCCTAGATACCGCATGTGATATAGAGGACAGGGAGCCTTTTGTATATATGTTGTGTTTTATAGGCTGGTGAGCCATTTATTATAAGCTAGGATGTTTATGTTTTGATTAGGCTAGATATCCTAGATGTTAAAGGCCAGTGCACCTATTTTTGTATATGTCTCATCATAATATAAAATACATCACTACGTGTAGACCGACCACGATAAAATAGTATGGGGGACTAAAATCCACTGGTTAGGGAAAGGGAGGGGCCTAAAAGTTAAGGAAAAGGGGCTAAGCTAGGGAGCTTAAGCCAAAAAGGAATATCATATTAATATTTCTTAAAACATAAAGTATGGATAATTATTTTATCTTAAGTTCTAAAGTTGGGGACAAGTAGGCCAAAGTAGCTCCCAACATGACAAGTGTCAACTTGGAGACATGCATACATATTGTTGGGACTTAATTCATTTCCCCATCTTTTCCATCATTCAATCATCCATGAGCATGCACACACCCATTGAGACATCTTTTTTATCTTCATGACAGTACTTGAACTTGTATCCATAGCCATTTTTGTGTTGGTGTATCTGGTTAGCTTGGGAGTTGGACTGAAGAAGTGGGTTGTCGGGCCTGTGGGATATTGAAGAGGCAAGTTGTCAGGCCTGTGAGAAATTATCTGGGTGAGATAATTGTAGGGAATTTATTTCCTGAAGATGATAAACTACAACTACAGTTCTCTGAGACTTCCTATCTAGCTTGTTGCTGAAACCCAAAAAGGAAGTGTGGCAATCGAAGGACTGTTGAGCAGAGAAGGGGCACACTTCTTGAGTGAGACAGAAATGTGGGGAATGAGGGATTGTACGCTGTTAGTTTGAGTTGGCACCTAAGACAAAGTCTTTCCTATTGTCTATGAGCCTTTATCCTAGTTACGAATCCCTTTACTTGGGTGGAGTTTAGTCCCAGCTCGGGGGTGACTCACTGTTGAGAGTGATGAATAGTGTGGTCTAAGGCTAGGAGGTTCATGGAAGGTCTACACGTAGTTGGTGAAATTATTACAAAGATAAGTGTGAATTGTGTGATAAATTTACATGTTGCATTATTACTTACGTGCTTATTTTATGGGTTATCATATGTGTGGTTATAACTGTGTTTATTTTTATGGGTATTTCCTGCATATGTTGCATGTATACGTTTACTGTTATTTCAATGTGAATATGTTTATTTACAAATATATTTGTATGTTTACATTTCATATATAATGCTTCCACAAGAGTTCTGTGTGTATATATTTTAATTGCATGTAGTTCGAAAAATTTATGTGGCATAGCTTAGTTGGATGATGGGTATGTTACAATATATTCCGTAGAGAGAATAGTAAGAGTTCTTTGGTGTAGCATGGCCTGGCATGGATGGTCGGGGATGTTACAGGTACACTTTGGGATACTGTAAACCATCATCTCTGACCAGAACAATAGGTTCCTCAACACATTTTGGCCAAGTCTCTGGTCACTGTTGGACATCAAGCTCACAAAATCCACTTCTTTCCACCCCCAATACGACGACCAAACAAAGGTTGTCAATCAGATGACTGTGCACATCCTGCATATGTACAATTATAAGGATCCATGTACATGGGAGGAGAGTCTCCCCTATGTTCAAAACAATTACAATAGAGCTCTCCATAACTCCATCGACCATAGCCCATTTCAGGTGGGTCTGGAATTCCAAACCTTAGAACCCATTGATGTTGCACTTCCTCTTGCCACCACGCAGATAGACTCTTCCCATGATCAGTTTACGATCGACAAAGCCACCAGATTCATTAAGAAGATTCAACACATTCGCTAACAGGTTTAGGAGATTTTGCAGAAATCCAATGCTAAGTACAGGCAGTGCCATGATAAACACATGTTACCACAACAATTTCAGGTTGGCAACAAAGTCTGGTTACATTTTCAAAAGGAGCGTCTCATAGGTCCCCATTGTAAGCTTCTCCCACTTCTCTATGGGCCTTACACTATCACCAAGGTTGTGGGTAGCAATGTGTTTGAGCTCAATAGTCCACCCTTCCTTGTTCTACATCAAGTGTTCAATGTGGACCTCCTTCAGCCATATTTTCCTCCATTATTGGACACCTCAGAGATCGCAGAACAACTGAAACCAACATAGCTCAACCCTGATTGCATGGAACAAGAATCCATTGATCACATAGTGGACACACATGTCAAGGGCACTCACCAACCAAGGATCTAGATTTATCGGGTTGTTAAAGTAGGGCAACTCCTACACCAGGGAAAGTGTGTCAACCAGGGATAGATCCAACAGAAGTTTCCTCACCCGATGGGGGAAATCAACGCAATGGATACCATTTATTCCTAATAGGGAAGGATTGATCCTCGTGGATATTGGTGGCCACCCACCTATTCCAACTCACTTTTCTTGTCCATTTTTGTAAAGCACATTCTTCTGTACTTCTTTGTAATTATGGGCTCTACACATATGGGGATGTATGAATCCCCACACTTCCTCTAGGTGGATACTGGTGGCCTCTTTCCTAATCCAACTGGCTTATTTTGTAAGTTTTCATGTCAGCACATCTTGTTGTACTTCTAGGGTCTTTTTGGGGCCCTAAACATTGTTTTTTTAGCTCGCCACAATTAAACTATAGAAAGAGTCATAGTTTTATGGTGGAATGTGTAGCTCTATGAAAAACCTTTCCAATGGGCTATCATGTGCCTAAAATGGAGGTCTTATGAAAAATTTATGACCCTCGGAAGTTGAGGTACCAACTTACACCAACTTACCCATAGGGGCCCACATGACTTTTGGTGTTTCACCTTCTAGGGTTAGGTTTTTGAATATCTAGGTGTTTGGCATTCATGAGTAATATCAAAAAGGCCTCTTGAGCCTCATTATAATCTATTCTACTGAGAAGAATGCACGTAACACTTGCATCTCTTCTTAGGGGTAGCTACCACCATTAGAGCAAGTCTTTCAGTTCTGCATTTTTACAATTTCAAAATATTTCATTATTCAATAGAAGACATTTTCACTGGATATCTGTGTTATTCTTCATATCTCTGTGTTTATTGTATTAAGTCTTTTAATTAGCTCGATCCACTCCTAAATCCATATCAGAGTGAAGAAGAATAAGAACCCCCAAAACAACCCCCAAGGGATGTTTATATAATTACATGAAAACAAGAACCACATGGCCTTCCTCCCAAGAAGCGCATGTAACCACTTTTCTCCATAAAATCAATTATGGGTAAATAAAATATAATAAAAATACTTATCCTCTTAAGCCCCCTCTCTAGTGGAATCATAACACCCTATCTCTCTTGTCCTTCTGTCTTGCAACCAATGATGTATTTTATTAATGTATATGAAGTATTGCATTTCCTAAGCACTATGGAACCTTTGCAAATTTATCATCTCACCATCCCAAGTCACAATTACATAATACATTATAGTTCATAAGGGTTAAAACCAGGGTGCTACATCCCCCTCACCTTATTTTGGAACTGTCCTCAATGCACAACACCATTCCAATGTTATTAACATTACAAATCTAGTCTCTTTGGCCTTCATCCACAGAGGAATTCAAGCCAAATATTATATACATAGGCACTCTGGCCTAAAATTAAACATGTATACATAGGCATTCCAACCCAAAACATGTATAATGATATTCAAAATTTATGTTTTTGGTAGCAATTCCAATTAGCAAGCCCTTCTTCCCTGTCATCCTGCACAACCAAGCGAAGTGGACCCTTTTATTTTCCATGCAGTACCAAAGTTTGTTCCACTTATCTTCAGGGTTCCAGTGCACTCAGCCATGAAGTTTTAGAGTTGCAGCTTCAAGAACTCTAGCTGCAACAAGTCCACTAGACTTTCTTCATTCCATGCCTTCATCATTGAGATCAATTTCCTTCTGTTTTTATTTTTTGCAAGATTCCAAATTAAATATCCAACAGCTCATTTGTATTATAAAAAATACATTCATCATGAGATATTGTTATAACAATTTCAATCGTAAATGTCAAATATGTTTTATATAGGAAAACAAAGTTTCCAAGCATGAGCTTCCAATTCATAATTTGTTTGCTTCTTGCAGCTGTAGGAATCCATATTTATTATGGATTATAGAAATGACATAACCAATACCATTATTCATGCAATTTTCTCAACCTTCAGTCAGCCAAACCAATTGTTAGCATAATCATGTAACAATTTGTAACTATTAATTTCTCAAATCTGTTTTATATAGGAAAATAAAATTTCCAGGCATGAATTTTCTACTCATAATGTTTGTCTTTTTTAGCAACAAGAATTGGATGTATGTATGGGCTTGCATCCATATCACATCCAAGACCATTATCCCTACAATTTCTTCAACCTTTCATTCAGCCACATGAACTGTTAGCATAACATAAAATTTCTGAAATCTATTTTAAATAGGAAAATAAAATTTCCAAGCATGAATTTTCTGCTCATAATGTTTTCCTTTTGTAGCAACAAGAATTAGTCGTATGCATGGCCTTTCATCCCTACCACATCCAAGACCACTATCCCAACAATTTCCTCAACCATTCATTCAGGCACACGAACTGTTAGCATAACATAAAATTTCTAAAATCTATTTTATACAGGAAAATAAAATTTTCAGGCATGATTTTTTTGTTTATAATGTTTAACTCTGCAACTGTATATATTAGTCTTCCTTATGGGCTTACATTTGTTCCATATTCAAGACCATTCTACCTTCATTTCCCTCAATTTACACTCAACCAAACAAACTATCAATATCTCATGTACAAGATATATATATTTTCATGGTAACAATTCAAAACAAATTCACAAAGTGATCTCAAAGTTGTTTACAAATACAATTCAATCACTTCTATCAATCCAACTATTAATTGAAATGAACCCATCATTCTCTACACATGTATTATCAACCAATATTTTTTTCTATTCGTCAATATTTCTATCACTATGTTCTCTTGACAAATATTTTCCATAATTTATCATTATGTAACTACTTTAGCCTGCAAATTCCTTGCTGCATTATCTAACAACTCCTGAAGTGTTTTCAACTTCATGAGTTAGAAATACTCACATCATTTCAGTTGTTATCATAATCATTTTTATTTTATATAATATATATGTGTATTCACCATAATACATTCAATAATTCATGTAATACCACTTGTAACATTTTTAATAGTTCGAAAAAGTGATCTCATAATTGTAAGAAACAACAATCCAATCACCTTAAACTAGTATTCATATTAAATATAATGCAACTATTCATCATTATGTATTTTCAGCACCACATGCTTTTAATAATGCAACAATTAATTACTAAATAAAATAACAATCGATGTGCCAATACCCATGGACACAACTACATAATGCATCCATGCATTGATTACATAATACCACATAACCATGTCATGCATTCCACCATGATGATTTGGAAGGTCTGGACAACTCCTCATCACATCATCCACGCACTTCCTACTTCTTTCTTGACTAATTGGATACCTTCCTTTTCAACCCAAACACAACACCAAGAATATAATTCACTGGTACAAAATTCAAATTCTTCACATGTGCTTCCTTCAAACCACTTCTCATGTGACCACAGCTTGAACCCATGGGCTTAACCACTCTAAGAGACGTTACTATGTATTCCTCTACACGGGATCTAGGACCAATTTTTTGTTATCATGAGGTCGATTCTAGGACCAAGTCCTCTAGACTTCAGCCTTTGGCTATTCTCCCTTTTCAATCTTCCAACTTCTCCTGAAGTAAACTTCACCGAAACAATTATAATAGCTCCACTAGGACAGTCCTCCCCATATGGAGGATTCAATGATATCAACGACCATGACTTAATCCCATGTTAGGATGGATAATCCTTAATTAATTAGGGACTTCGACATTCCATGATTTCAATACATTACAATTCTCAAGTCATTCAACTCCCTTGGAGTTTTACACATCAAAGAACTTATCCTATTCTTCCACTGGCTTAATTGGACGATCAAAAGGAATCCCAGAGAGTCTTATCTCAATGACTTGCTTGAATTTGCTACTCCAGAACTCCAAGACATTTCAACTCCTGATTTGATCAACTCCCTTAGAATGATACCTTTCTAAGTGGTCATAAAGTGACGATGACTGCTTATCATCGGTTAACACCTCTACTTACATTATCCTTCCACTAGATTAATCCAACAGCTAGGACTTAATCAAGTGCTTTGATGGATGGTCCTTAATCATTCCTGGACTTCAGCACTCCAGGACTCTGAGACATTTCAACTCCCGAGTCGTTCAACTCCCCCAGAGTGATATCTGTCGAAGTGCTTGTGCCATCCTTCCACTGCTTGATCTAACGACTAATAAATTTCTTGAAGGGATCTTATATTGACGGTTGTTGGCCCTCGACCAACTTTTGAAGAAATATTGGTCAGGTTTGACCACTTTTTGGACTTTGACGCAATGATCGAGGAAGGAGCACCCAGGAGGAGCTGAGATTGCGGATCTCACTTGTTTTTTGGGCTTTGTGGATTCAACATGGGGTTCTTAGGGTTTTTTAATGGGTTATGGGATGTCAACCCATGTGTTTATCCATGATTACACCTTTTTGTAAATGTAAAAGTATAAATAAGTAAGAATGTAATGTAGAAAGGGGATATTCGATAGCTTGCAAGGCTAAGTGAAAGTATTTTTCGATTGCTTAGTGCAATAGACTGTGTTTGTAAGGCTCTGTGCTTGATAAAGGAGTTGGATCTGTGCCTTGACCTAATTTTGGGAAGGTGGATCTAATGCTTAGTGTGCAAATCACCTATCCGGTGCGAAGCTTATCTCTGTGGCTTAGTGCATAGGAGCAGAAGAAGGTAAGATATTGAAGCCTAATAAAGGAAAAGAAGTAGTTGGTGGACATAGCCCTACACTGGGGTAAACCACGTATATAATGTGTTGATGGCTTTCTTTGTGATATGAGGTTTATGTTGTGAATCTGCTTAGTGCATTGATCATTATATATGATAGATAGATCCATGAATGTTTAGTGCTTTATTTATGTTGAAGGTTCTAGATGTAACTTATGATGCTAAGTGCGATGTGTATCTTGTCATTTTGACCATGGCGATCTATCCTCAGGGTTTGGTCTGCGATGTGAATGAAGTTGATAAGATAATACACATTATATTCTAAGTACTTTGTGAAGTATTATAATCATAGATATATGTCCCAGCTTTGTTATAGACACCAGAGTCCTGTTAATCCCCTTCCTCTACCTTGGGTGAGACTTAGCCTGCTTTGTAGGTGTTGCCAAAAGGGCCAGTAGTTAGGGTTTTGTTGGTTCTTTGTTGAAGTGTTGAACCCTGGGTCTGCCCCTGTGCCAACAAATGGTTCTGTTGTCAGGACTTGGAACTGTGATTGTTGGGAACTGAAATAAAGAAAAGAAAATCTTTGTGCATAGATTTACTGCTATAGTGCGCAACATTCTACTTGACTTGCAAAGCTCCGTGCTAAGAAAGAAACCCAATTTGAGGTAAGATCTTGAAAGAGGTAAAGCGTTGTACTTTGATAAGAGTAAGATAAGTGAAATTTTTTGTTTCAAAAACATGAATTTAGATATGTTTAATAGATTATTTTCTAGTCTAAAAGTTAGGGCACATCAGGAAGAAAGAGTTGATCTAAGTAAGGCTAAGATAAATGAAGAAATATATGTTATTCTTATGCATAGAAATAATTTTTGGACTAACAAGTGGATGTAGGAACCTAGAAATATTTTTTGTAGATTGCAGGTCCAACACTGTGATCCTAGTGCCCAGTACAAGAGAAGTTGGGGAACATACAAGAGAAAGAGAGGATTGACACTATGTTATGACTGCAGAAGACTGTGACATCTTGCTAAGAAATTCCTTGGTATAGGTACTATTTGTATTTGTCGTAAAATTGTTGGTCATGAGGTTGAGGATTGCCTAAGGATGGTTGCTAAAGTTGAGAAAATGAACATGAGTCAAGAGAATAAGAGCATGTTAGAATATCAAAAAGAGAAATAATCAGAGGAAGTTCAGACTACATTAGTACAATTAAAAGAAGAAATGAATTATCACAAAGATGTAAGTTTACCAAAGATCATGAAATAAAAACTGTGCATAGGTACAAGAATAGGAGACTTCAACATAGACTATGTCTTGGATGAGGAAAGACAAGTCAATATTATGACAGAAATCACTTGGGAAATTTTGGGAGAGCCTACTGGAGTATATTCATTAGGAATAATAGGTTTATTCAAAGGAAATATGATAACCTTATGTGGAATAATTACTAATGTACCTATTATTATTCATGGAACATTGACTGAAGAGGAATTTGAAGTCATTAAGTTTGTTGAGAACAATGCCCCTTTTCCTCTTTTGTTAGGAACGACTTGGATTGAGAAGGACCAGATCAGAAGGAAAGCATAGGAAGAAGCTACAGAAAACAAAAAGAAAGAACTAAGGGATTTCATAGCTAGGAAAATAGATCGACTGATACAAGAATGAAAAGTTAAGTCGATGCAGTAGAAGGCAAGAGAATTAGTTGTTGAAATTGGAATAGAACAAGAAGGATTAAGGGACCTATCCATGGAAGAAGAAAGTAAATCCACCCGAGAAGTGGTAAGGGAAAGGATATTAACTTTGAACCCTTTGGAAGTACATCAACACTGTGAAGTCACTACGCTAGGAGAAGATAAGAATAAGAATGGAAAGAGGAATCCTGAAATAGTTAGAGAGACTCACATCACAGGAAAGAAGGAAAGGAATCTCAGTGGGAAGAAATCCAAGTTAGAAAAACTACAGGAGGTTACATAGAAGACTTCGCAAGAGGCAGGGTTGCAGGCTTTGAACCTCATCGGAACAAAAAGACCACGCAGAATGGGACTTCGCCTTGACGAAGCTATATGACCATTGGAGGCACCCCGACCATTAGAATGATGTTCCAGAATGGCTAGGAAACACTTTTATCGATGAATAGACCTTGTTTGGAATGTTGAGATTGCACCATAATAGATAGATTCACATTAATGGAAGCATTCTCGCCTGTTAGAAGAATCTGTTACGACACTCACTTATTTAACCCATCAGATGCTATGCCAGGACCACTTTTTATCCATTCGTGATTAACGTTTATAATAGAGAACTGATTGCGTGTCAAGCTGTGATTTTAGAACATAGACATCACCATATGCTTGTTTACCCCGCTTGTCCATTCGCCTACCCCGACTTATCCATTTAAAAGTGAGAATGTTGGGCGAACAAACTGGGTTAGAGAATTATGTCAAAGAGGTCCTTAAGAAGTTTATGGATGAAATAGCTATCTCTAAAGGTGTTCAAGAATCGTGGACTAGGGGACTGGAGGCTTCCCCTTCAACTACATGATTTTTGGGATGTACTAACCCCGCGACTGAGAAATAAAATAAGCATCACGACGATATCGCTAATGCGAAGTAGATCCTGTCGATATTACCTGATTATGTCCTACCTTTAGCTGGCGCGATTAACTACGATAGCATCCCATGAGACTACGAGTACACTTTGATCACTACGTACATCTCGAAGGGGATACGCATAGTTGGAAGCCAGTTGGGATAGATCCCATCTCTGAAGAACAATGACTTTAACCTTGGAGACAGAAACAACTACACCATGCTCACCCCTCATAGATAATTAACGAAGACTATAGGTAAGAAGCGTTGCATTGTCGCCTAGTCATGGATAAAGGAGCTGGCGCAATACACTATACTCAATGTGATGAATATTCCTCATTTTGGTCGACATCAGAAGGTTAACGCTTACGTTAAAATCCTCTTGTCGTGCTATCATGGTGGATACTTGTGGATCGACAGGTAGATTAATATGGATCCAACATTGATCCACCTGATCATAGGATTGAGCATGCAGGGACCCGATCCTCAACAGTTTTACTGAGGGAAGACCTCAGACCGCTCCCTGGCACAAGGCATAAAAGAGGCATACAACAAAGTAGAAAATGGAAAGTGAGGCTTCAAGGTAGCCTCTAACCAGGATGGCACAGTGTGCCTTTCTTTCCAACTCATAGCTAGGAAGCTCGTTAGAAAGAACCGCCCCACAGTGGCCACTAGGTTCATGGTGGACCTCACAGGAAAATGCGTGGAGGGAATGCAAATGAATTGGGAGAGTTACCTCACCAACAAGCTTGAGAAATAATTTCATGAAGCATAAGATCAGGGATAGGAGTTCCACTTTAGCTGGCTACTTGTGTTGGTTGCATTTGTCGCTTGGAAAATGCCTGAGGGAGAAACTTTTCTAGAAATTGAACCATCAAAGGCATTGGTAGCTAGATTTTCCACATTATGGTATACGAATGACATGTCGAAGTAATGGAAATCAAATGCAGTGTTCTATGCCTACTATCGGCAACTAAAGGTTTCCATAGAGCCATTCCCACACATGACACCACATACTTTGTACCATTACAGACCAATTGCTAAGTACCATACAGATTCACATTTCATTTATATCACTGCGCACAAGGATGAGATCAAGGAAGAATTATTGTCCTATTATAAGCTGACTGACAAAGACATGGAGAAGATAACCAAGGAATGGTCTGAGGAGTTCCTTGTACCTATTGCAGATGCATAGCTCTTCAACACTGACATTATAGGAAGTGCCTTGGTCACCCGGGTCGAGCATTTTGGACAGACCAGCCCGAAGAAGAAGAAGAAAAAGGAGAAAGTCCAAGATGTAGAGACTGATGAGGAAGACAACACCTATGAAGGGAATGGATCTGGATCCCTAGGAGGAGGAGGAGACAAAGTAGAAGGAGAAGGAGGAGACAAAGTAGGAGGAGGAGGAGACAAATAATAAGGCAAACCTACCTCACCAAAATATTCCCCTGCCGAAACAATAACTCCACAGAAGAGGAAGGTTTCTCCGCATAAACCTTGGGCAAGAAGGAAGAATCGCGCCAGTAAGCCCCAGTTGGAGGCCACACTTACAGAAGATGATATCAATCTAGTCCATGGAGCAATGGAGAATGTGCCCAAGGATCACTTACATATATATGTAGCAAAGAAGGACAAACTATATGGTAGGATAGAAAATGAGTTGAGCAAAGTATAGGAAGCTATTCGCTTGGTCCGCGTAGTCCCTATTGCACCTTCCTCATCAGAGACTACAGATTTGGGGGACGAGCCAGCCCAACTTCAAAGACTTGTAGATGCAATAGAGGCTTGACTTCAATGAGTCCAAGAAGAGAAGGAGAAGGCTACATAAGCCTTTAAACAAGAAAAAGAATATATATTGGAGAAAATACGGGTTGCGCGGTACTGTGTAACCGCTTATTAAAATGAGAAATATGAGTCTCGGGCGATGCTTGAGGAAGACAAAGGGAAGATACAGAGGGAAAATGACCAGTTTCTCTTAGAGAAGATTGCATTCAAACAAGTGGTGAGTATAGAACTTCGCTCTATGTCAGGCTTGATACAAGAGGAACATGAGGCAGTCGAGGTTCAAGTGATGAAGCTCGTTGAGCCCATCCAACATATTCAAGAAAGGGTAACGGATTTGGAGATCCAAGTAGTACCAAACACTCCACAGGAAGTGCAAAACCAGAGGGAGGAAGCCACTAAGAGCACACTCGAAAGAATTAGAGCCCTCGCCTCAGAATGAAAACAGCTAAGCAATAGAAGCGTGCAAACTTACGAATGCCTCACAGAAGATCCAGAGATTAGGAAGTTGGAAGAGCAGCTACAAGAGGCACAACAGAAAGCACTAACAATTCAAGCATAGATGAAGTCACTCACTGCAGTCGAGAGAATGAAGAGATCACAAAAACATCACGCAACCCAACAACATATTAATTCCATCCATGGAAGAGTAATGGGAGTCACACAGAGGATACAACTGATGTAGGAGGAATCCAGCGTGGTGTTTGAAGAGATTGGAGGACAAGGTTCGCAACTGGACCAAGTGGTTGTGACAGTGGAACAACGCCTGTAAGGGCCTATTACAGAGCAGATAATCCAAGAGCTTGTTGAGTAGGAGGTTTAGGCGAAGTAGCAAGTTGAGGCAACTTGAGCTAAGCTCGAGGCCTTCGAAGTGGCGCTGCCCAGATCTAAGTGACTTGGGGTGAGTTACAAGTGAATCTTGGGGGGCCATTGGCCCTCGACCAAGTTTTGAGGAAATATTGGTCAGGTTTGACCACTTTTTGGAATTCGATGCAGTGATCGAGGAAGGAGCACCTAGGCGGAGCTGAGATCGTGGATCTCACTTTTTTTGTGGGCTTCATGGACCCAACATGGGGTTCATAGGGTTTTGTAATAGGTTATGGGATGTCGACCCATGGGTTTACCCATGATTAGGCCTTTTTTTAAATGTAAAAGTATAAATAAGTAAGAATGTAATGTATAAAGGGGAGAGTCGATAACTTGCAAGGATAAGTGCAAGCAGTTTTGGGTTTCTTAGCACAACAGTCTGTGTTTGTAAGGATTTGTGCTTGATAGAGGAGTTGGCTTTGTGCCTTGACCTGATTTTGGGAAGGTGGATCTGGTGCTTAGTGCACAGATCACCTGTCCAATGTGAATCTTGACTCTGTGGCTTAGTACACAGGAGAAGAAGAATGTAAGAGATTGAAACCTAATAAAGAAGAGGAAGAAGTTGGTGGACGTAGCCCCACACTGGGGTGAACCACGTATATCATGTGTTTATTGTTTTCTTTGTGCTATGAGGTTTATGTTGTGAATCTGCTTAGTGCATTGATCATTATATATTATAGATAGATCCATGAATGCTTAGTTCTTTATTTATGTTGAAGGTGCTAGATCTAACTTATGATTCTAAATGCGATGGGTATCTCACCATTTTTACTACGTTGATCTATCCTTAGGGTTTGTTTTGCGATGTGAATGAGGTTGATAAGATAATGCATGTTATCTTATAAGTACTTTGCGAAGTATTGTAATCACAGATCTGTGTCCCAGCTTGGTTACAAAAGCTTGAGTCATATAACCCCCATGCCTCTACCTCGGGTGAGACTTCTCCTGCTTCGCAAGTGTTGCCTAAAGGGCCGATAGTTAGGGTTTTTTTGGTGCGTAGTTGAAGCATTGAACCCTGGGTCTACCCCTATGCCAACAATGGTCTACGAGAATTTGCAACTTCGATCTTTGACACTTTCACTGTTAGAGATGTTGGACACCCCCAGAGGCCATACTCCCAGATATGACATGGCATGTTGATGTCATGTATAGTGACGTGGACCCATAGTACATGTTCCATGTGTCACTAAAAAAATGAACAGGTTGGGGTCAAAAAGCCATAGAATCCAGGTGACACATGTCTCCACAGGTACCCCTGCCATGTTGCCTATGGCATGTCTACAATCAAATGAACGAACCACATTCCTCCACTCTAGTTATAACGGCTTGCGTGATTTCATGGACTGTGTCTTTTCACTTTATGGCTTCGGCACTTTGCATTTTCAAAACTTCGTGGATTTTCCCATTTTCCAATAATCATTGAAGTGGTGAAGTTCTGAAGTCCTGAAACTTCACTATCCTTCCACTTTGTATCTACGAATCGTATTACTCCCGAATTCCTATCATATTAGATGGTCAAAAGGACTTCATGACTTTGGCCTTCGACATTTCATGCTTCTTCCTGCCTCCCATAATCATTGAAGTGTCAAAGTTCCATAGTTTCCATCACCTACTTGGCTTCGATCGACAACTGATGATCTACTAGCTCGATATGACGAATGGGACTTAATCCCACCCAGCCCCTGGTTTCACCTCTATTTGATGGTCCTCATCCACTTGACTTCTAATCTAATGATCCAGAACTCCCTGATTCAACGGTTGTAATTTCTCCTGAATTTAAAAGGGAATAATTACGATTCTATGATCATTTACAAAGGATCTATGACTGCATGAAGCTAAGGATTCAACATGATCTCTGCAATGCTATCACTCCTTAGCTTTAATATCTTGAGGACATATTCGTTCTTAAGGAAAATACCATGTCCAACAGTTCTATCCCATGCCAGTACGATGTTTCAACCAGAAGCTTTGATACCAATCTGTAACATACCTAACCACCCCTAGGTTGGTCTACACTACTGGAATGACAACATACCCATCCACCCACAGGTTGGCCACGCTACTCCAAAAACTGGCTTCTGAATTCATATTGAATTCTAATAACATTTAATCTGAGATCAAGCATGAAAGTCTGACATGCATTAATCAAGATCCATGCTATGACATAAAAGAAATAAACAACGTGCCATGCACAACAAATAACTAGCAGACAGACACATTATAAATACATATATTAGAGATAATTAAATACACAACAAAATATACATTATATAGAAAACATAGAGAACACTTATCTTTGCAAGTAATCATTCACCAACTGGCTGCAGACCAAGGAAATTTTTGCCAACCATATACAATGTTGTTCTTTTAATATTAACATAAATTCACCCTAGAGCCAGGGCTATGAATCCACAAGGATGGGTCCTAGGCCAAAGCTAAAACACACAAAAGTTGGCTAACTAGCTCTCAGGGTTCCCAACCACACAAAAAATCCAAATTTCTAGCTCCCTTTCCCCTTTAGTCTACTCAACCTAAAGAAATGAACACCTTTCTCTGTCATGTAGTCCCTCAGGTTTTCCCATTTCCCTTCAGGGATCCACTACTGTTGGTCAGAAAATATCCCTACTAGAAACTCCAAGGATTCTTAGTTGTGGACAGCTCTTTCAGAACTACCATCAATATCATGCACACGAGCATCCATTCCCTCCTAGAATGATCAATAATTTATTACATCCATCTAGCAATGTATCTCTTCTTCCATCCATTCATTTCCGTGCTCATACCAAGAGAACATGAATTGGCAAGAATGAGGCACTAAAAATGAAAGAGTTAGAAGGGTGTAACAGTGAAAGAATAAGAACAAATTATCCCAAAACAACAAGAGACTGAGTGAAGAAGAAGAAGAACCCCCAAAAAAACTCACAAGGGATGTATATATAATTACATGAAAATAAGAACCACATGGGCTTCCTCCCAAGAAGCACATGTAACCACTTTTCTCGATAAAATCAATTATTGGTAAATAAAATATAATAAAAAGACTTAGCCCCTTAATTCCCCTCTCTCGTGGAATCATATCCCCCTATCTCTTTTGTTCTTGCCAATATTTGATCCAGATTTTATGAGCCAAATGAAATGACTACAGATCATTAACATATGCTTAACACAAAATAACAGAGATACAATAAAATTGGTTTTCTATTCAATAAGGAAATAAGCTGAAATTGTAAAATGCAGCAGAAAACAAGCTTGTTGGTATGGTTGTGGCTTATCTCTGAGAAGAGATGCGACAGATGCGCTCATTCGCAAGAAGATAATTAGAATGAGGCTCTAAAGGCCTTTTTACAATAAACAGGAGTGTCAAAAACCCTGGGCATCTAAAAACCTAACCCTAGGAGATGAAGCGCCAAAAGTCATGTGGGCCCCGTTTGGGTAAGTCAGTACATCAACTTCATGAGGTCGTAAATTTTGCATATGATCTCCATTTTAGGTGCATGATAGTCCGTTGGAAATATCTATTCGAGGACTAAAAACGTTGAAGAAAATTTCAAGATGAGATTTTCCAATCGGTATATACCCAAAAAAACATCATTTAGGGCCTCAAAATGGCTCTGGAAGTTCAGGACCCGAAAAACTGCTAAAAATAATAAATTACCAAAATTGCTAGAAATTTTTTTTGAGCCAGCTGGAAAAGGTGGGTGGCCATTGATATCCACTTGGAACAATCCTCCCTCCTTAGGAATCAATGGTCTCCATTTCATTGAGTTCCCCCATCAGATGAGGAATTATCTGTTGAATTTCACCCTAGGTGAGCCACTTGCCCTGGTGTAGGAGTTGCCCTGCTTTGATGACTCGATAAAGAAGGATCCTTTGCTATCAAGTTCCCTTGGTCTGTGTGTCCACATTCTGATGAATGGATGCATGTTGTATGCAGTCAGGGTTGATCTTCATTGGTGTCAGTTGTTCTGCTACATCTGAGGTGTCCAATAATGGTGAGAAATAAGGCCGAAGGAGGTCCATGCTGAACACTGGGTGCAGGCCAAGGAAAGGAGGAATGTTGAGCTCAAAATCATTATCCCCCATAGCATTGGTGATGGTGTACCACACATAATAGAGTGGGAGAATCTTTCAATGGGGTCTTGTAAGGCATTCTTTCTGCAAGTGTAACCAAACTTTGTCGCCCACATGAAACTTATGTGGCACCCGATGTTGATCATGGCGCTTCTTGTACTTGTCATTGGACTTATGTAGGATATCCCAAAACTGTTGGCAAATGTGATGGATCCGCTCAATGAACCGTGTATCTTTGTCAGCTTCAGTTGGAGCAGGAGATGAGTTGGTTGAGGTGACCGCAAGGGGAAGTGAAACATCTATGGGACCCAATGGTTGTAATCCCAACCCCACCTAAAAGGGGATGTGGCCAGTTGAGCTATGCAGGGCTCGTTTGTAGATATGCTAGACATAGGGAAGACTCTCATCCCATGTGCGAGGGTTCTTGGAATTATACATGCGCAGGATATGCACAATCATTCGATTTACGACCTCAGTTTAGCCATCTATTTGGGGGTGGAAGGTTGTGGATTTGGTGAGCTTGGTGTCCAACAATGACCAGAGGCTCAACCAGAATGTGCTGAGAAATTAACTATTCCAATATGATACAATGGTTTGTGTGATTCCAAAATGTACTTAGACTCGTTCAAAGAAGAGCTTGGTAGTGGCTTCTGCTGTAACGACCCTTGATTATAAATTATAATTAATTTAATAAGGTAATCCTAAAAGATTAGCTAAATTATAATTATTTATTAAACTAACCTTAACTAATTATTTATTATTAATTAGTTATTCTTGATTATGATTAAATTAAGTATAATTAACTCTTTAATCAATATGATTAATGATTGATTTAATTATTAATTAAGTCATTAATTAATAAAGTATTAAATAAGAATTG
>ML781274.1:218739-260671 GCA_009831015.1 Picea engelmannii
TTAAAATAACCTTAACTAATTATTTATTATTAATTAGTTATTCTTGATTATGATTAAATTAAGTATAATTAACTCTTTAATCAATATGATTAATGATTGATTTAATTATTAATTAAGTCATTAATTAATAAAGTATTAAATAATAATTGGATAATAAAATATAATGTTTAAATTGGGTTACGTATCCCACAAGGGATAACGTATTCAATACATTTGGATAAGAGTAATTAAATGAATGGATAAGGAGGGAGTTAATGGAGGAGGAGTGTCGATGAAAGGTGGGGGAATAAGGATGAAGGAAGGAGTTGGAGGGGGGCATTCCACGGGAGACTGTTTTCTTGCTATGGGAGAGAGCCAAGAGGGGTTGTGAGATTGGTGTGCTCAGATTGAGGCACAGGATTTGTTGGTTGAGACCTATTGATCAGGCAGGCACTGAGTTGCTAGAAGTTTTGGGCTCAGAGGGCCAGGATATCCGTAGATATCCTGGAGCTAGTTCGTTTTCCTAGTTGGCAGGGTGGACAAGAGGTTTTGGGAAATTATTTTTTTGCAACAGGACTGGACTGTGTAGCAGGTAGCACCAGGAAGGCAGCTGACAACGGAAATTAGCATCAATGTTAAGGTACTCAATTCGAATTTAGAATTTAAGCATTACTCATTGATAAATTTTAATTTTACTTGCATAATTCTTCTTTTATGAATCTGGTATAAATTGTTGTACATTTGGTAGGATTTGGTAGAATTTTAGATGTTATTTTCAAATCAGTCATTACATTTGTTGTGATTCTCTTCTTGCAGGAAACCATAATCGCCATCTTAGAAAAGAGATCAACAACCAAAAAAACACAGTCATTTCCCCGCTTGGTGGAAGGGAGGCCAGACATGTAGTCCATTGATATGGATTCCCATGGCCTGTCAGGAGTAGGAAGAGAGGTGTACATGCCCTTTTTCTTAGTGGTCGGTTTGGAAATAGCACAGGTAGTGCAGGACTTGCTATACTTGTTGACCTCCTATCAGAGTTTTGTATAGTAGAAATGTTTCTGTAGCATCACCACTATCTTTTCGACACCGAAGTGTCCTACCACCCGAATGTAGTGGGATTTCTAGATCAACTTCAATCACTCGCTTGATGGAATACATATATGTTCCATATGACACAAGAATCCATCCCGAAGATGGAAATTATCGAAAACTGCATTTGCACCCAACATTTGGTAGATGGTGGAAAATTTCGGGTCTATCTCATAGAGTTGAAGCCATCCAGAGGTCTCATGGCCGTAAGAGTCTAGCACTGTGGTGAGTGCCACGACTGGAAGTCTACTGAGGTAATAAATGACACGATTGGTGCTTCTTGTCTTATACTTGATGTTGAGGTGGAATTTTTGTAAGCATGTGGACCACTTTTGATGGCGGTCATTCTGTAATTTGCCTTATCTCTGCATGAACTGCAGTGGCTTCTGATCAGTGTGCATGACTGTCTCCTTTCCAAGAATGTAATGTCTCCATTGGCGGTAGGATTTCACTATGGAGTACATTTCTTTGTGGTAAGTAGGGTACTTATGGACAACATCTGATAGTGTCTCACTATGATAGGCCACAGGGTGGTCGTGTTGAGTGAGAACAATGCCCACAACATTGTCTGAAGCATCTATCTCGATATCAAAGGGATGTTGCAGGTATGGTAGTGAAATTACTGGGGATGAGCACAAGAGTTTCTTCAAATCATCGAACGCTTATTGTTGGAACTGGCCCCACGCAAATTTTTCCTGACCACCACCCCTGGTTATTTGGTTGAGGGACCATGCAATATGGGAGAATCCCAATACGAACCTACGGTAGAAATTTTCAAGGCCCCAGAAGCTTCGAAGCTCAGTGAGTGTGGTTGGGGTTGGTCAGTCACAGATGGCTTGGATCTTGGCTCGATCCACATGTATGCCATGTTTATCAATGATGTAGCCCAAGTAATGGACCCTGTCCATGTCGAAGGATAATTTTTCCAAGTTTGTGTATAGCTTTTGCTACCGCAGGGTGTGGAAAACCTGCTGAATATGCTGCAAGTGTTTGTCCCAAGACTTGTTTTAAATGAGAATGTCATCCAGATACACCACTACAAAATTATTGGTGAATGGTCACATGTTATCGTCCATCATCCTCATGACAGTGGTTGGAGAATTTTTCAAACCAAAGGGCATGACCAACCATTCAAAAAGGCCTTCTTTTGACTTGAAGGCGGTCTTCCATACATCTGTCTATTCTATCAGGACCTGGTGGTAGCCAGACTTCAGATCAATCTTACTGAAGTATTTTTCCCTCATGAGTTGATCAAGGAGGTCATCAATTCCGGGAATTGGGTACCATTTTTTGACTGTGATTTTATTCAGGGCCCAATAATCAATGCAGAGTCTCCATGTTCCATATTTATTCTGTACCAACACGACTGGGCTCCCACAAGGTGATGATATGGGAAAAATGTGCCCCTTGTGGAGAATTTATTGGATATGTCACTTGATCTCCTCATTATATAACATAGAGAAACTATAGACTGGCCCATTGGGCAATGGTGCACCAGGGGTTATATTGATGGGGTGCTTGACCTAACAGTGCAGAGGTACCCTAGTAAGTGAGGATACTATATCTGAATATTCTTCGATGACCTTATCTACTTGCTTCTACTGTGTGGAGAGGTTGGCCGCAGAGACCCTAGATGTCGCTGTGATATTCCACTTATTCAGAGAGTGAATCACGAAGAAGAAAAGATTCCCCTTCTGAGAGATGACCTTCATGCATTGCTTTGCAGAGATCAAGGAAATAACACTAGGTGGGACTGCCTTGGATATCCTGTACAATTTCCTGTTCAAAGTAATAATAACACTACAAGGCCTAGACTCATATACAAAATGACGTTTCCATAAATAAGGTTGTCCCAAAAGAACATCACAAACTTCGAGAGGAGAAACATCACACAATACCTCGTCTTTGAAGGGCTTGGTGTCGTATGAAAATTGACATTATTGGCTGATGGAGGGATCACTTCCTTAGCAGATCCATCCAATGGTGTGGGGTTGTGGGTACAGCGTTGTCAACAGGTTCAACCGCTTGAAAAAATCTACTGAGATGAGGTTCTTCTGGCTACCACTATCAACGATGAAGTGCAACGGGGTGCCTTTTACCCACATCTGTGAATGGAAGAGGTGCTCTCCTTATTCTGGCTCATCTGGTTCATCAGGCTGGAGCTTGGTGGTAGAAATGGTGGCACTAGGTTCCACGTCAATGATCTATCTTTGCGTTTCTAGTTCTGAATCAAATTCATAACCCACATATGATTTAGAGGCTTTCACTTCGGCCACCAATGACTGCTTTGAGTGGCAGTCAACAGTGTTATGCCAAGGGCTCTTATGGAATTCGCACCACTTCTGGGTATCTTTGTTTGTCTTTCTGGTGTCCTTCTTTGATAGTGTCTTGGAATGGTTGTCCTGAGACTATCCATATTTTATTTGTCCTTTGTTTTGTGTGTTGGAGCAACCCTTTCCTGGCTTTTGCTGTGGGGGGTTCCCGAGCCCAAATTGCCGCGTCTTTTTTTTGAGATTCTCTTCGATTTTGACGACATATCGGTAGGCTGTGCCCAAGGAAACGATGTACAGAAATTCCATTTTGGTATGGATGTATCTATGCAGATCAACACAATACTTGAGCACCAGATGTCACTCTAAATATTTGATACCCATCTTGGTGTGCAAGGTATGGAAGATATTTGTGAACTCTGGCACTGCATGGAATCTTTCTTTCCACAGTTTGATCCATTTGGTATACAAGTCATCATAACTTCCAACAGGGTAGTATTGTTCCTTAATAGGATCCCTAAAGTATTCCTAGGTGGTCGTGACTGTAAATAATGAGGGTTCCTCTATTTCCTTTTTCTCAAAGAAAGTTTCCCACCAATCTTTGACATGGGGAACAACTTCGAGGAGCGCAAAAGTAATATTTTCTCTATTCAAAAATTTATGGATAGAAAAATACCCTTCTAGTAGATTAAACCACTTGTCTACACCATATGTGTCTATTTGACTTTCAAATACAGGAATATTGAAGTTTATTTGTACCTTGAAGGGGGTGCCTTTGCTCAAAGAAGATGCATCGCTTGTTGGCAGTCGCCGAAGTATTTGCACGAAACTATCCATCATCTAGTTCCTCTGTTGCATGAGGGATTCCTCAAGAAACATTTTGAAAGGATATCCTGTCCCTTCATCTTTATTTTCTCCTGCCATGAGAGGTTTCTTGGGCATGCGAGAGCTTTGGTCCTCAAGAGAAACAAGCTCAAGACCCAATTCTTTGTACTTTGACCTCATTGGGGACATGCATTAAGACGAAAAGGAGCAGACTGCTCTGATACCACTAATCTGGATTTTATGAGCCGAACTAAATGACTACAGATTATTAACAGATGCTTAAAACAGAATAACAATGATAAAATAAAACTAGTTTTCTATTCAATAAGGAAATAAGCTAAAAATGTAAAATGCAGCGAAAAACAAGCTCACTGGAATGGTGGCGGCTTATCTCTAAGAAGAGATGTGACGGATGTGCTCATTCATAAGAAGGTCATTAAAATGAGGCTTTGAAGGTCGTTTTACAATAAACAAGAGTGTCAAAAACCATAGATATCCAAAAACCTAACCCTAGGAGATGAAGCACCAAAAGTCATGTGGGCCCCGTTTGGGTAAGTCAGTACATCAACTTCTCGGGGTCGTAACTTTTGCATACGATCTTCATTTTAGGCGCACGATATCCCGTTGGAAAGATCTATTCGAGGACTACAACTATTAATGAAAATTTCATAATGAATTTTTTTGACCAGTAGATACCCAAAAAACGTTTTTTAGGGCCTCAAAACAACTCTAGAAGTTCAGGACTCGAAAAACTGCTAAAAATAGTAAATTACCAGAAAGTTGTTTTGAGCCAGTCGAAAAAGGTGGGTGGCTACCGATATCAATTTGGATCAGTCTTGCAACCAACATTGTATTTTATTAATTTATATGAAGTATTGCATTTCCTAGTCACTCTGGCCCCTTTTCAACTCTATTGACTCACTATCCTAAGTCACAATTACAAAATACATTATAGTTGATAAGGGTTAAAATTGAGCTGTTACATCCCCTACTATGCCTTTGATATTTGTAAAGGTTGTTGGAAACAGGTCACTATATTCGCGTAGTAACTCTGCTATGATTTCTAATGTTTTCTCATCCCAATAGTCTCCAATACTTTCCATTTTATGATTTTCATTCATCCCAATGTTGACTTTCTTAATTTTGATTGGTGCAACAAATACTTCTAACTCCATACATGGACCTTCCACCTCTCTCTCTCTGCCTCAATATTTGTAATCTGAATGTTGCGCATGTCATATTCATTTGGTGCTTCCCCTTCAACATGATAGCATGGGATTAAGTCTTTAACTCCATGTTTGTTTTGTTGTTGATATTCTTTCATGATTTCAACCTCTGGTTCATCAACAAATATCACTCCCCATATCAGCTTAAGCACTAAATCAATGTTGGGTTTCTCATGTTCAAATGAGAAGGTTACTACAAAATTTGGTTGTAATCTTTCCCATTCTGTAGTGAATTTACGCATCTCCTGGTCTATATACCAGTTCCCTCAAATCCCTTCCAATGTATGGATAAAGTGATGAGACCATTCCTATGGTGGTGTCATCCTCCATTGTGTCCTATACTTATCCAAGTCCTCCATTGGTGTTCCTTTCCCATCATACCTATGAATTTTATTTCTCTCCTATTCTGCGCCAAATCTAATGCATAATAGTTGTTTACACTGATACCAATCTTGAATTGTTTCTTTGTGCACACCCCACCATCTTGCAAGTGCTTCCTTGAGTGAAATATCTAAGGCTAAGAGCCTATGATTTTATAACACTTCCTCTTCATATATTTTCAAGAATTCCTCTAACTAATTTAGCCCATGAAAATTGGGAGGTTCTCTTACCTTTGTACCAACCGATATTATTGCACGGTCTTTTCTCGCGCACCTCCTTGTGGAAACTTCATGTAATCATTGTTGCCAATTCTCAAAACCCATGTCTGATTCAAAAGCACAAGATGTGATGCTTCTGCAACTAAGTAAGCCATCCACAGTTGGGTTAACATAATCCTCTTATCACATAGTGGTTCTATACAATTCGTTTATTTCCTCTAGATCCAAACAAGTGGCATCTACAACCCTTTCTCTTTATGAAGGATCCAATGGTGCAATGACTCTATATTCACTTGATTCAAAAGTCATTTTTCTTGTCTTCATGTTGATTATAGTCTGGTGATAAAATTCCTAATACAATCCAAGTAATTCTAGGTAATGTGTTGTGCCATATACTATCTCTATCACTTCAAAATCTGCCTTAGTGTGCACTCCATCCAAATCTATTGTCACACCTTTAAGCCTTCCAATTGGTAACACTCTGTGTTGATTTGATAGTTTCAACTGGACATGTGAGTAGCCTAGTGTGGGTTCTCCCATACATTTCCATGTCTTATTAGGTAAGCAATTTACTTAAGAGCCTAATTCTAGTATAATATCTCCCATATTGAAATCCCTAATATTAGCATTTAGTATGAATTCTTTGTTTGTCCTTCTTCTTGTATGGAGATGATTTATTTTTTTCTATTCTAACTTCCCTTCTACCTCTATGTTGCATATTTCTAGCAAATTTTGTAATACTTTAACGTCATATGATGGATCATTCAATAACTTAACATAGGATTGCAGGAAATTATTTATGGAACTTACTTGATCTAAAGTTTGTACTTCACTGGTATGGTCCATTTAGGATGGCATATCATACATTGGTGGGTTTTGAGTTTGTTTCTCGACTAATGTAGACATGAAATTTTTCTTGACAAACTCTTGTATGACCTATTTAAATGTTTCCCTTTCTTTCCGCACATCAAATTGCTTTTGTGGCTCAGTATTTTTCTTAACCCATTGGTGTTTTGTTGGATCTTGTTTTGTTGCATAAGTTCTTGTCTTGGATCTTCCTCGAGTGACTATATTGATGTTTCTCCCCTCATCCCTGGTGTTGGCACAGTGGAATACCCAGGGTTCAATGCTTCAACAATGTACCAACAAAAACCTAACTATCGGCCCTTTCGACAACACCTGCGAAGCAAATGAATTCTCACCCGAGGTAGAGATAGGGGGGTTGCAAGAATCAAGTGTCTACAACCTAGCTGGGACATAGATCTGTGATCAAAATTATTTAACAGGGAACTTAGTATTTAACATTCATTAGTCTTTAACCCTTATTCACATTGCAGGTAAAACCCTAATTACAGAATAATGCAGTATTCAACAAGATCTAGCACAATCAATCACTTAGCATATAGAAATAGATCGGATATAGCATTCATTCATATCACTAAGTATTAAACATTCATCCAGACTAAGCACTAAGAAAATAATTACACAACCACATGAACAGTATAGCACAAAGCACCATAACATAGGATATACGTGGTTCACCCCCAACGTGGGGCTACACCCACCAACTCTTCTTCTCTTTATTATCTTCTTTCAATGCACAAAGCCACAAAACCAAATCCGCATAGGACAAGAGATCTACACACACCTCGCCATATCCTCCTTCCTCGAGCTAGGTCATATCACAAATCCTTCTTACACAATATTCACACAAGCTTCTTACAATCAATTGCACTTATCTTTGCAAGTATTAACACATAGTATGCACAAAGCCTCTAGCTCTGCACTAAGCCGATTCTACTGGATCTCCCTACTACTTTCTTACATCACCTAGATATCTATTTATACATTAAAAATGGGGCCTAAACATGGGTAAACCCATGGGTCGATATCCCATGCCTGTTACATAAACCCTAAACCCAAAAACCCCACAAAAGGGGGCAAGATCTCACGATCTTTGCTTCGCCTGGCGCTTCATCTTTGACCATCCTGTCGAAGTCCCCAAAATGGTCAAACACAAATAAGGTTCTACAAAACTTGGTCGAGGTCCAATAGGCCCCCAACACTCACCTGTGATGCATCCCGAGTCACTATGATCTAGGAAACTCTACTTCAAAGGCCTCGAGCTTGGCTTGAGCTACTTCGACCTGCTGCTTCACCAGAGCCTCCTGCTCGGTGAAATCCTATACAACTTTATCTGTAACCAGTCCTTCTAATCGTTGTTCCACCGTGGTGACTACTTTTTCTATTTGTGCACCTTGTCCCTCAATCTCCTCAAAATGTGTGCAGGCTTCATCCTACACTGGTTGTAGCCTCTTGATCACTTCCATGACTTTACTTTGGATCGCATGGAAATGTTGCTGAATGGTACACTCTTTTTGGATGTACCTTTTCATCCTCTCAACTACTAACAATGGATTCACCTATGCTTGTACTATCGCTACTTGTTGTTTTTCCTTCTGGAGCTATGACTCCAATGTCTTTAGTCCTGGGCCCTCTGCAAGGCATTCATAGGTATGCACACTTCGAATGCTTAATTTCTTGCATTCTAAGGCCAATGCCTTGATTTTTTTGACAGTGCTTCGATCATTTTCTTCCCTTTGATCTCGCACTTCCTGCGAAGTTATTGGCATGACTTGCAATTCCAGTTCGACCACTCTTGATTGAAGCTGTTGAATGGCTTCAACGAGCTTCTCCACTTGACTCTCCACTGTGTCATCTTCTATTTGTGTGAGTCCCAACACAGATTGAAGTGCTTTGGTGACTGCCTCCTTGATTCCCATCTTCTCTATGAGAAGTTGTTCTTTTTCCTTCTGGATCTGCGCTTTATCCTCTGCAAACTTCTCCTGGAGTTTATCTTTCTCTTGCTGCACAACTCGACATTGTTCTAGGGCTTCTTATTTTGCTTGATTTAATGCCTTTGTGGCTTGCTCCTTTTCCTCCTGGACCCAACGAAAGTGAGCCTCAGTTGAGTCTGTTAATATGCATAGTTTTGAAGGCTCATCTCCTACTTCTATGTCCCCTACTGACAACGACGCAGTAGACACTGCATGGCTCGAATAGAGAGCCTGTTGTACCCCTTTGAGCTCCACCTAGATCTTGTCAAACATTGTCTCCTGTTTGGATTTTCTTTGCTGCAAAATGTCCTTCGAGGTATCTGATACAGCGACGATGATGAGGTCAATATCATCTACCGTGAGAATAGTCTGAAATGGAGGTTTATTTTCTTTTGAATTCTTTCGCGATGAAGGTTTCTTTGGCGAACCATTTCTTTTCTTAGATGTCTCAGCCTCCATGATGGGATCCTTAGGTGGTGTAACTTTTTCATGTTCCTGGTTTTTTTCTTCCCCTTCATCCTCTTCTTTGCCTACTTATTCATGTCCTCCTCCTTCAGGTGAATCTGGTGTAGTTTCCTTTGATGTGCTGCTAAATTGTTGTACCTCTTCCTTCCTTTTCTTCCTGCTATTGTTGGGTGCATCATATTCTTCGTGAGTGACCATAGGTCTTACGATGAGGTCGAGGTCAGAGAGTTCTTCTTGGTCAAATAGTACAAGGAACTCTGCAGGTCATTCCTTGGTTTTTTCTTCCATGTCATCCTCTGTGAGTTTGTAATAGGACTGGAGCTCTTCGTTGTGTTCGTCTCCTTGTGCAGTGATATAGATGAAGTGCATGTCTACATGGAAATTCATAAGTTACTTGAAGCTATGCAGAGTTGTCAAGATCATGCAAGGGAAGGATTAAATGGCCCTCTTAAATTATAAATAATAGGTGTGGAACACCACGTTTAACTTCCATTTCTTCATCATGTCGCTCAAATACCATAACATAGTGAACTTCGTAGCTAGTGGTTTGGACGAATTAATTTCAAGGAAGGTCGCTCCTTCAGACATCTCCAAAGGAATGAAGGCAATGAGAATCAACAGCCAAATGAAATGGAACTCGTAGCCATGATCCTGAGCTTCATGGCAGTATTTCTCTAACTGGTTGACGAGGTAGCTCACCCAGTTCGTTTTCATCCCTTCGACGCATTTCCTTGCAAGTTCGACGATGAACCCCGTGACCTACATTGGTCAGTTCTTCCTAACGAGCTTACCAATGATTAACTGAAAAGATAGGTGCATTGCTCCATTGTGGATGGAGGCTACCTTGTAGCCCTGCTTCCCTTTCTCTACATTGTCATAGTTTTCTTTTATGCATTGCACCAGGGCATGATCTGTAGCCTTCCATGGGTAAAAATCCTGAGGGTTGGTTCCTTGCATGCTTAGTTCTGTGATCCGATGGATCAATGTTGAATATACTGTGATGCACTGATCCAACCATAGGTAACCACCATGGTAGCATGCTAGGAGGATTTTAACGCACGCGTTAACCTACTGATGTCTGTCGAAGTGTGGTATCTTCATCACATTGAGGATGGTCGATATTGTGATGTCCATATTCCATGGCTAAGGGATTATCTTCGACGTCTTCCCTATTGTCTTGTTCAAGTACTTGTGTGGTGCAAGCATGTCGTAGTTCTTGCTGTATCCTAAGTTGAAGTCATTGATCTTTAGCATCATAATCTGTCCTAACTGTAGTTCAATTGCGCATATCCCCTTCGTGAGGTATGCAGTAATCAATGTATAGTCAAAGTCTCTCAGGATGCTGTCACGACTGACTGCACCAACCAAAGGCGGGATATAGTTGGGAAGGATTGATGGGATGAGCTTCACGTTTTCCAAGTCATCGTGATGCTTTCTTTGTTTCTCTTTCACAATCTAGGATGGCCCATATCAACGTGCATTCGAAGGGGATGCTTGCACTCCTCTTGTCAACCAGGCCTATACTCCTGTGGATAGGACCTTCTTATCCATGCGGTCTATTAGGATTTTTTCGATGGATTTCTCTACTGTGCTAAGATCGCCCGACATACATTCTCGATATCAGATATCTCGGGTCGGAGAACAAACAATCAAGGTAACATAACGGATGGCAAGGTTATAATAAGCACTACACAGAAGTGATTAGTTCTCTGTGGGCTCGGATAATCACAATTCGTGAAAGTGTCCTCGGTGCAACATTCGACGAGATAAATAGATAAAATCATAATGGAATCCTCCAACATGCATGAATGCCTCAATCAATACAATTCCATCCATTATGGCACAGTCCCAACAGTCCAATGGTGAATGTTCTAGCAATAACTACGTTTCTAGCCATTCTAGAGTCTTGTTCTAATGGTTGGGATACCTCCAACGGTCATGTTTCTTCGTTGTGGCGATGTGCTAGTCATTTTTTTTATACTATTTTGGCGAGGTTCAAGTTCTACAAGTCCGCCTTCTACGAAGTCCTCTCTGGAACCTTCTACAATTTTTCTAGCTTTGCTTTCTTCTTATTGATCTTTCTAGCTTTCTTTACTGTGATCTGCATCTCTAGATTCCTCTTTCCATTATTGTTCTTATATTTTCTTAGCATAGTAACTTCGCACTATTGAGGATATTTCACAAGGTTCGAGGATAATACTTCTTCTCTTACTGTTTCTAGAGTAGGTTCTCTACTCTCCTGCATGGACAGGTTCCTTAATCCTTCTTGTGTTCTTTCAACTTTGAAAACTAAGTCTCTAACCCTTATTTGCTTCGACGTGTCCTCTTGTTATTTTATTAAGAGATTTATTCTCTTAGCCATGAAATCCCTTAATTATTGATTTTTTTTATGTTCTATATCTTCCTCTTCTTCTCTCCTTCGGATCTGATCTCTCTCGATCCAAGTAATTCCTAAAAAAAGTGCAAAGGGAGCGGTGTTCTCAGCAAACTTAATGACCTCAAATTCTTCTTTTGTCGATGTTCCATGAGAAACCATAGGTACATGGGCAAGTATTCCATATAGGGTAATAAACTTTCCTTTAAGAAATCCCATTTCTCCCAATGAAGGCATCATAGAAGGCTTTCCTAATATTTCCCAAGTACTTTCTGTCATAATGTTCACCTGTGTTTCTGCATCCAATACACAGTCTATGTCGAAGTCTCCTATTATTGTTTCTATGCACTCTTTCTCTTTTAAAATCTCTGATAAATTGATGTCTCTATGATCATTCATTGTTTCTTTCATCTACAATAATATAGCCTCTGATTATTTCTAGTTCTTTTCATATTCTTAGTCTCTTGTCCTTCCTCATGGTTTTCTTGTCTTATGTTCATATTTTAAACTTTAGCAATCATTCTAGGGAAATCTAAAACTTCATGTCCATTAATCTTACAACAAAGGCAAATAGGACTTCTACCAGGGCATTCCTTAGCAACATGTCCAGGTATTCTGCACCTATAACAAATAGTTAATCCTCTCTTTCTCTTAAGTTATCCCCAATCTTTCCTGTACTGTGCATTGGGATCACAGTGATGGACCTACAAAATATTCTTTCTAGGATCCTGCATCCGCTTGTTAGTCAAAATATTCTTTCTATGCATAGGGATAACATATCTTTCACTATTTCTATCAGATCTATTCATATCATATATTCTTTCGTCTAGTTGTGCCCTAGTTTTCAGACTAGGAGAAAATCTATTAATTATACCTAGATCCATTTTTTGAAACAAAAATTTTCACTTATCTTACCTTTATCAGAGAACAAAGCTTTAAGATCTTACCTTTTTTTTTCTTCAGATCTGAGTTCTCTTCTTAGCATAGAGCTTCACAAGTCAAGTAGAGTACTACACACTACAACAACAAATCTACACACATAGCTTTCTCTTTTCCTCAATTCCGAATAATCACAGTTTCAGGTCCCGACAATGGAACGATTTTTTGGCACAGGGGCAGACCCAAGGCTCAGCGCTTCAACAACGCACCAAAAAAACCCTAAATACCATCCCTTTTGACAACACCTATGAAGCAAATGAAGTCTCACTTGAGGTAGAGGTAGGGGGGGTTGCAAGACTCAAGTGTCTACAATCTATTTGGGACACAGATCTGTGATAACAATGCTTTAATAGGGCACTTAGCATTTAACATTCATTACTCTGTAACCCTTATTCACATCACATGTAAAACCCTAATTACAGAACAACACAGTATTCAACAAGATCTAGCACATTCAAGCACTTAGCATATAGAAATAGATCATATGTAGCATTCATTCATATCACTAAGCATTAAACATTCATCCAGACTAAGCACTAAGAAAATATTTGCAAAAACATGAACAGTATAACACAAAGCACCATAACACAGGATATACGTGGTTCACCCCCAGCATGGGGCTACGCCCACCAAATCTTCTTCTCTTTATTATCTTCTTTCAATCCACAGAGCCACAAAACCAACTCTGAATAGGATAGGAGATTTTTTCTCACCTCACCAGATCCTCCTTCCCTAAGCCAGGTCACAACACAAAGCCTTCATACACAGTCTGCACACAAGCTTCTTACAATCACTTGCACTTAGCTCTACAAGTCTTAAAAAATAGTATGCACAAAGCCTCTAGCTCCGCACTAAGACGATTCTACTAGGTCTCCCTACTAATTTCTTACATCGCCTAGATATCTATTTATACATTAAAAATGGGGCCTAAACATGGGTAAACCCATGGGTCGACATCCCATACCCATTACATAAACCCTAAACCCAAAAATCCCACAAAATGGGGTGAGATCCCGAGATCTCCACTTTGCCTGGCGCTTTGCCTTTGACCAGATTTTTGAAGTCCCAAAAATGGTCAAACACGACCAAGGTTCTCCAAAACTTGGTCGAGATCCAACACCTGGCCTATGTATAAATCCATTGAACATTCTAGTTTTTCTAGTTCCTTTTTTTCTAGATCTATCCCAAGAGTGTTGGGCAATCTTCTATGTCATGCTCTATTGCACGATAGTACATATATTTTGCTAGTGGAAGTGGAGACTCCCTTGCATAATGTCCTAGTTGTTGGTAGTTGTGTAACACTAATAGTCCTCTTCGTTGTCCAAATCCTCCTCTGCCTCATCCTCCACCTCTGTATCTTTCTCGATCTCCTCGTGGTGCATTGTACTGGGGTACCTGATTATATTGTGCAAGGTTATACTATGGTTGTGCATTATTATACTGCAGCTGTGCATTTTTGTATGGTGGTGGTACCTGGATGAAATAAGGTGCATCTTGTCCTGTCATCATTTCTACTTGCACTCTATAAGTATCTGAATATCTTTCTCTCATCAAATCCATCGTTCTACAATCCTTATCATCATGACCCACTAATCTGCAAAAGTTGCAATATGAACTTTTGGGTACTCTATTGTCTTTCTACAACATTGGGCAATGATATGGATCATGCCCATGCATTTTATAAATCTTTCACCATGGTCCTCCTGTTGGCAAAGGTTTTGGTAATCATGTTTCCATATTCTACACAAAAGTTGGACATTCGTTCTTATGGATTCCTTCTGTTCTGCATAGTGTACACCAAACAACTTCTCTTTTCTCCTTACCCTTATTCTAGTTAAGTAGAAATGTTATATTCTTCAAATCCTCATTTAGTTCCTCTATTGTTGGATCTATCTACTAATATTGGTTCTCTTCCAGTTGTAAGGTTGCCTGTAGAGTCTCTACCTGAGTTTGGAACCTATGTTGTCTTAGTGGGCATTTCAAGTGTGGTACCAGTGAGTTCACAAATAAGTTCCTATGTTTCATGTCATTAATTTCATATTTCAACTTACCTTTCAAACATTTCAACCTATGATCAATATCCCAAACAGACTCAAAAGGTTCTGTTTGATTTCAATCATTTCATTCATGTACTGGTCTTCTAAGCTAGGCTTCGTAAATTCTTTTACCAGCATTTTTTTCATGTCTGCGATACTCTTTGGTATTCCATGTGGACTATTTACATCTAGACTCATGTACCAATCTAGCGCGCAGTCACTTAGTGTGATATCTAACTATGTGAGCTTTGTATCCTCATCTGTGATATGCTTTTCTTCCTATATCTTCTCACATATGAATAAGTGTTTTTCAGGGTCCTCTGATGCCTCTCCCCGAAATTCTAGTAATCTAATCGTGGGATCATGTCCTAACATTTTGAACTTTGTTGAAATACTACCTCCACCTAGTGTAGAAAAGTTACTATTACTTCCTGAACTTGCTCCCACAGTGTATTTTTCTTGATTGGATCCATGTCCTGTTTCTTTTCTTCTAGTAAAATTCAATTGTCTAAATGTTGGTGTTCTTTCTGGTGTATTAGTCACACATGGGGTTGTAGGTTCCACACTGATGGTGATATGGATTGGAGTTCTTCCTTATATCGCTAACCCTGGAGCTCCTATTTTCATTTCATATGTTTCATGCAATATTTTCTCAATCTTTTCCATAGGCAGAAAGTCCTCTACATGTTCTTCATCGCTTGCCAATCTCTCTCTGTCATCTATGGCTCTCTTCTTGTTATTCATTTTATATTGGAAGGGTATTCCGATGCACATATTTCCATATTTTGACATTATATTATTTATTTGGTCTTCTTCCATTATGATTAGGTCCATGGCCTCCTTCTTCTTTCCCTTATCCATCTCATCTTCCATATCTCAACCTCCTATCGGTACTTCCCCCCTTCCCCCATGCACGAAAGGAAGTTTAGATGTATGATTCCATGGTGATCACACCATTGTCATACAATAAAATATTGACTGAAGTATACAACAATATGATGTACCTACCTCTATGTCCCTTTAGAAAATCCTTCTCTGCTACGGTGTAGGACTTCGCGGTATCTATTGCAAATTTGGTGATAAACCCTACAACAATACTGTCTAACCAGAAATCTATTGTGTGCCTAAATTTGTTATTAACTTGTTGTAATTGTGTGATATCCAACTGTCTGATTCAATTTTTAGGGTGGTTGTACTTTAACCTCAATAACCATTCTTGCAACAAATGCGAGAAATCACAAAAGAATACCTTATGCAATTTGCTAATCACGTATTTTTTGAGATATTTGCATGGTGTTAACTTAGGATTTTTGTTGTCCTTCTCCGTAAAATCAAGTTCCTTTTTTTTCAACCATCTTTCAATATCCTCCTTTGTTGAATTCCATGGCCTGAACATTCCCTTATATACTTTCATCCTCCATGCATTTTTTTTTTCCATGGATCATGTCCACTCAATCCCATGTAGTTCTAGCCGAAAATGGAACAATTTGTTGGCTCTTCTTTCTTTTACTTCTTCTTGGGCTGACGTAGGTTCGACTCTCAATAGGTTTCCAACAAAACCCTTAAAAACTATTGGCCCTCCTGGTAAACCAGAAGGCAACTGTTATAACCCTAAATTGCACCAAACATGCTTATCTGGCATCAGGCCAACTCATATCCCTTCTTTGACAAAGCACTGTTGAACAACTCTTTGAAAATCCTCTTGTATAAAGGCCCACATGCCCTAATCCATTACTGCACGTGTGTACATGTTAGCTGACCCAAAACAACCCGCGTGGACCGACAAAAGCATGAAAAAAGGAAAGTTGCCGATGGAACAAAAAGCTATGGGTGAGTTAACTGAAACTCCCGGCCATGCATGGCCGAGGGTTCGTCCAAATACCTAGCTCCTTCTATCCTATAAAAGAAGGGGTAGGGGTCCCATTTGGAACGAGGAAAAATATAGCAAAGAAACTCTGCCCATTTACGTATTCCCATTATCCCAACCCTTTAGCCTTTCCTTGTGCCAAAGGAGATTTAAAGCAAAGCAGTTGAAGGACAGAAGAAGAGGAGCCCAGGATCAAGTTCGAGGAGCAGTGGCCAGTCTCAACTTTTGTAAGTTGACTCATTCTAAGTAATAAAGAGAATGCTTTTCCCATCCCAATTCATGAACTGTTTATAGTTTGATCAGTATATGTTTGGATTTCTAACCCGTTAGTATATAAGTAGTATGCATGCATAGTTGTTGCTCATCTTGAATGTAGGTCAGCTTTGGAAGGAGTATTGCGAACAAGTAATCAAGCACAATAGAGGATTGACATAAAACACCGGTAATGAGGTAGGTTGATCTTTCCATGCATTTACTAAGTAAAGGGGATTTAAATCTAGGGATGAAGGTAGAAAGTAATTTCTATTTGGTCATATCTACATGCAAAGTCTGAACTCTATTTTCTAGTCCATAGGGTGTTTTTCCCCAACAACATAATTGGCGACCATACTGGGGACACTCTCTAGGGTTCCTGGAATTTTATTTAGTTTTTGGGTAGTTTTAAAGACTATTTTTTCTTACCTATCTTTTCTTTTTAGTTTCTGTAAGGTCTAAGCTAGTAGGGAGTCTAGTTTTCCATATCAACTTTCCCTGTCTTTTTCCTGACTGTGTTTTTCGGGACCCACAGATGTACACGCAGCTTGCACAAGGTCTGAATGCGTGTACCCGTGCCATACCCTCTTACAACCCATGTGTGAACACTAGCTGTAGAGGTAGTAGTAGCATGTAGAGTTCAGAGAACCTCAGAGGCAGTCATCCTCTTCCCTGTCAGAATCACACATTCTCAGGGGGTTTTCTGGAATTATGTCGGAAGTCTTGTTTTCTAGTAGTCCTATCTCAGATTGTTTTTGCCTTATTATTTTTTCCTTGCATTATTTGTTTTTCTGTTAGAAAGAGTGTCCAATCCTTCAAGGGATCCTGGTTATCAATATCAGTGGTCTCTTCCTGGTTTGGTCTGTCTATTTCATTTTTTCTCTCAAAATTTAGGTATACATGCGGCCTATACAAGGTCAGCCCACGTGTACACGCCCTCTGTCTCTATCCAACACGCATTTGCACGCGTGTTGTTTGAGTAACAGTCGCGTTCTTGTGCAGGATACTTTTTGTTAGGGGTAAGGCAGTCATCCTTTCCCTTGAGCAATCAGTAGCTTAGGATTAATCTTACCCTTAGCTTGTTTTTTCTCATTGAAAACGTTATCAGGACAATAAAAGAATTTTCACGGTTTTTAGACAACTGTGAGAGTCATTTTCTATTAAAAATTGTTGGTGTGTGATTTTTTTTGTTATTCTGATTCCTTGCGATCTGGGATTAGGCCATAATTGTTTTTCTTGGTTTTTGCTTGTCGGTATTTTTCCTTTCTTGCTGTACTAGCATTTAAAATAAAATAAAAAATCTCTCTTTTCATTTTCTTAGTTGGTTGAAGCGTGTGTTTCTGCATTATTAAGCCATGGAAAAGTCGTTTATTTCATAAGTTTTTGCAGTTTACTTAGATCATAAGTAGCTCGTAGTCGAGTAAAATTCCTTTGAGTTTGTTGTCCAAAATCTTAGAAAAGTTAAAAAATATTTCTTTTGAAAAGTTGTTGAAATTTTTCATTCAGTAAAAGTTTTGTTTCCATCTTTTTTATTCATTTTTTTTTCTTTTGTTTTTTACACATCATCATTTTCACCTTCATACCCCTTGACGTAAGACAAAGCCATAAAATCAACACTAAATTTAAAATCTACTAGACTTTTATGCTTGTAGGGTTCACAAACTAGTTCAGGATTGGGGCCTTGGATTAGTTTGGAGAGGAAACTCTTCAAGGCCATTTTAAATCAAACATTGGAGTCTGATATAGGGAGTGTCTAAGTCCAGTGTTGTGAAAGTTATCTGGGACCCCCCTCTAACAGAGGGGATAAACACGAGGTCGTGTGCAGAAAGGTAGTGGAGATAACCCCTCCAAAGCTGGACCAATCGTAGTGGAGAACACATATAGAGGTCTTGTTTTGGGATTCCGTCGTTTGCATTTGCCAGGGGCTTCGTGGGTCTCAAATCCATTCGAGGTCCTCAGTTGTATTAGGAAACATTTACTCTCGATACCCTTGACAGGTTTTGGGCTCGATACCCTGCTCATTGTGGTCTACCCAACTTTTGACTGTACCCGCCTGGTGATTGTTCGCGCGCTGGCAACCTAGTTGCCAATCTTTTTAGGGACATACACAAGTGACTGCAGGGGTATACTGCGGTACCTAGGACAGTCATTGGGCCATTCTTTGTAGAGTATACTCGGAGGGTGCTTCCATGTTCGAGTTTCACTTGCACTGGTAAGTTTCTCTATTGTTGGTTGTTGTAATTGTTCTTCCAATTAATTTAGTGTTTGCTTGTCTTATCTTCTAGGGACTTTTTTTAGTGTGTGTTACTTTTGAACGTTTAAACTACCTTAGAGTGTATTGGATCTTCTCACACAGTGGAGGATCCCGAGCTCTGTTGATCATGAAGGATTCTTGGCCTGCCACCGGTTACACTGGAGCCACCCCCGCCACCATTAAGGCGAAAGCTAGACCAACAAGGGTCTTTTGAAGCGACCGGGTTACAAACCATTGTGCCCGAACAACCCCCGAAGGAATCGACTGTTTTGGACCTTGAAGAAACTGCTCTTGGCCCGGTTGAAACCCCAACCACTGATTTCTTGGCACCTTTCACTGTCCCAATTCAATTTGACGAGCGCCAAACAGTATCACACACAGCAATGGAAACATATGTTGTTACTTCCTCTGGGAATTCTTCAATTCCCACCATGGTTTTCACCACAGAAGAGATTTCATCTCCTAACCCACCATCGTCGGTCTGAGTCACCATGGGCTCGATTGCAAGTACTTCGCACAGTGGTCTGAACCCGTCTTTGGTGGCAGCCACAACCCCTTTCACACCTAGTGCAATAGGCCCTCCATTCTCATACGAGATGCCTAGTTCAGGTATAAGTCCTATACTTTCCTAATCCACTTTACAAATTTTGGGTATGGGGGAAAGGATCTCTATTGCTCCTCTACAAGGTCACATGGGGGGCACTCTTATCCCTTTTAACACTTTTCCTTACGAAGGAGGTCATATCCCTCCTTTGTCCCCTTCACTCGGTGGCTCGCATCAACAATCCACCAGGCAACCTACACACAATAGTTTATTTGGAGCGGGGAGTCAAGGACCACCTTCGCATAGTATGCCGGTAGGTTCGACACCGTTTTCTTGGAAAGAAACGTTTGGCAACAACACCTTCTCGTCAACTTCTTTCCCGACTAGGGGAAACCCCATTTTTGGACAATCTACTCCTGTGCAGGGTACTATTCCTGCATAGGGGGAAAACCTAGCAAGACCTTGGAATCCAGGGCAAGGATCCATTCCCTCCTTCGGAATGTCAATCTGGGGTAATTCTTTCCACAATCAATGGAACCCCGGACAAACTACTATGCCTCTCCCCATAGGACCGGCATGGAGCAATCCTTCCCAAATTCCTTCGAATACAATGTCCTATTTGGGAAATCAATTGATGATGTCTCCACATATGTAAAATCCTTAGGCTGGCCAGGGCCATGGTTTCTACCAGAATCCGGGCCAGCAACCAAACTTTTCTTGGCAATCTGGTGCCAGTCAAACTCTAGGACCCTTTTTCCTAGGTTATCAACAACAACCTAAACTACCATTCCTGGTGACTTTACACTTGCCAGATTTGACAAGGTTGTTGAATGACCCTATTTGTAATGATCCACGTTGGCCTCCTATGTCGACGAAGTTTCCTTCGGATATTCCAAAGTTCGAAGCCAAGCCTAATGAAGATCCAGGTGATCATGTGACTACTTTCCATCTTTGGTGCTCATCTAACTCATTGAAAGATGACTCTGTACAGTTGCGATTATTTCAATGTACTCTCATTGGGAGTGCTACAAAATGGTGCATTGAGCTCGATCGCTCAAGATACTCTTCTTTTTGTGAACTGGAGATGGCTTTCCTTAACCATTTCCAGTTACCTGTGAGATACGATGCTGGCACAGATCTTCTCGCCAATTTCGAACAGACAAAAATGGACCATATCTCTAATCACATCCACGAACGGAGATGCCAAAAGAGTTTAATCAAGGTACCAGTCCCACCAGCATTCCTGCTTGAGTGGTTCCTTAAGTATTTGGTCCCACAGTTATCCAAAGACATTGCGACGTCAAGAGTTTTCTCCAAACAAGATGCCATTATGAGGGCTCAACAGTTTGAGCTCATCTATTCTTAGTCTAGTTTAGTATACAACATCTTTCCAGATGCGCCACGTTCAATACTAGATAAAACTAGACAACGAGATGGACACATGCTGATGGTATTGTCGGTTCCGCACAAACAAAGTCCGCTGAGAAATTGACAAATAAATTGCAGCAGTTATCCATACAACACACAATGGCCAGACAAACTACTTCTTTGGATGCTCCCCCTACCAAAACGTCAGAAGTACACACTGTGCAGTCGACTAACCCAAAGGCCACCCAACAGCCTGAAGGGAAGAAAAAAAAACAAAAGAAGGGCAAGGGGGATAAAAAACCCAATGATAGTGCTAGCGGGGACAACACTAAAAAACGGAAGGCGAGGTATCCATGCAACTTGTGCGTGGAAGACCACCCGACCCATCTATGTCCTCGACTTGCAGAGGCCCAAAAATTTGTCACGCAACAACAACAGGCGGTGTTGACGAACCCATTTCAACATGGGCCAAATCTAACTCAAGCCTCTGCAAGCACGGAAGGGGGCAGCCAAGAAACTTGCCTGCCTCCGAATAATCCCTCATCTGCGAACATATATATGGTTAGGGGTGATGCTTTCAAATTGACTAGAGCACACGATTATAGTAAACCAAGAACTTCTGAGAAGGGTAAAGAAGTTGACCTCCCATCTCTTCCTCTACAGATTGAGAAGACGTTGGGAGAAATAATGACACGCATTCCAAAAGGTGCATTTAAAAAAGCTTCTCATAACCCCAATGTAAGGGCCACCTAGAACTACTCTGTGGTGGAAGATTTATCACAAACCCCTTGTGAGATGTCTGCTTTGGAGGTCCTCCAAAGCTGCCCTGCTCAGAGGAAAGCCTTGTTAACTACATTGGTCTCTACTAAGACTTGTAATTCGGGTACCATCATGTTAGATGCAACCGACTTAAAACCTCGTCTGCCTTACCACGTAGCGTTTCAGATAGTAGTGGCTTACCCCACGAATTCTTTTACACGAAATATCTTATGCACGATGGTCAACAAGGGTGCCTCGACATGCATTATGTCATTGGCATGTTGGAAGGCCATTGGCCAACCCATTTTTTCTCCATCACCTACTCTCCTCACTGCTTTCGATGGTCGTTCATTCCGACCAAATGGCATAGTTCCTTCTTTACCCGTGCAATTAGGAGGTAAAACCATGTGTGTCAAAGTAGAGGTAGTCGATGCTCCCCTCGACTATAACCTCTTGTTAGGACACAGTTGGAATTATTCTATGCAAGCTATGTTTGCTACAGTTTTTCGGGTCTTGTTATTTCAACACAAGGGCCGGATAGTGACCATTGATCCATTGTCTTTCTCCAGACCTGACCCATCTTTGGGAGCATCCATGGTCCCGATGATTGATAATCCTCAACTAGGTGTTGTCAATGTAGGGGTTGGTTTGTGCCCATCTTTGATGGGGACCTTCGATTACCTGCCCCCTCAAGGCAATATCAAGTTTATATCCAATCACCATAAGGTTGAGATTTTTCAAGTTTTTTTATTCCGCATGACTTACTTCAAAGATCCATGGCTACTTCCTTCCCCATCGGCCACGATGGATGAGACAGGGAACCCATGCATTTCCATGTCATTGTTTTCCGCTGAAGTAGTGTACTCTTTAGTCCAGCAAGCTTCAGCTAACACTGATTCGACTCCTACACAAGAGTTAGATCCACTTCTAGAGCCTATTTGAGATCAGGGTTCTCTCGCTAACATCGATTCGTTAGACTTAGTCTTGCCTTCTGATGAAGCAGTAATCAAAGCAATGACTAGTTCCGACAAACCTTGGGAAGATCTTCATCACAGATCGTATTTTCTCCCAGAGTTAAGCTGAATCGAAGCAGGAGAATTCACCATGACCATGACGAGAGATTAGTCGTGTTCTATTAATCTCTTAGCTACACATGAAATTTATGCTGAGGGAAATATGGAAACTATCGCTGAAACTATACCAATCAACATATCCCAAAACCTCGGCATCATGGAGAACGTCTTCATTGGAGTGGATTTCTCCCCCAAAGAGATTCAAATCTACACGGATCTTTTCAAAGAATTCTGCGACGTTTTTTCCTGGTCTTATGAGGAAATGCCAGGTATTGATCCAAAAATAGTTGAACATGAAATCACAACGTATCCTGATGCCAAGCCTGTTCGACAGAAACTTTGTCCAGTTAATCCCAAGAAAGAAGTAGCCATCAAGCTCGAGGTTGAGAATTTTCTAAAAGAAGGTTTTACCTATCCTATCCATTTGACTCAATGGGTGTCAAATCCTGTGTCGGTCAATAAAAAACAAGGCACGATTTGTGTATGTACTGAATTTCGTGATTTGAACAAGGCATGTCCCAAAGATAATTTCCAACACCATTCATTGACCAGATCATTGATGAATGTGCGGGTTGCAAAGCCTTTTCTTTCATGGATGGTTTTTCGGGATATGATCAAATCCAAATCAAACCCGAAGACCAACACAAAACAACATTCATTTGTCCTTGGGGTACATTCACATATCCTCAGATGCCTTTTGGTCTTAAAAATGCTAGAGCCACCTTCTAGCAGGACATGTCTTTTTCTTTTCATGATCTCAAGCATATAGTCGAGGCCTATCTATATTATTTATCATCACGATCTCACAAGAGAACAGATCATTCCACATACTTTAGACTAATCTTTGAATGTTGTCACTACTTTAGGATTCGCTTGAATCCAAACAAGTGCATCTTCTGCGTAACGTCGGGACGTTTGTTAGGTTTCATCGTATCAACAATAGGGATCATGGTCGATCCTCTCAAGGTGGAGGCAATAATCCAGTTTCCCCCCCATGAACAATCCTTCAGCTTCAGAGTCTACAAGGCAAGGCGAACTTTTTACAACGCTTCATCGCCAACTATGCTGAAATTACCAAGGGATTTATGCGCTTACTGAAGAAAGACATTCCTTTTTACTAGGACGATGTCGCTCAATGCTCTTTCGATGCATTAAAACACACCCTCACAACTGCACCTCTGCTACGACCACCTAACTATAACAAGGATTTCTTATTATATCTAGCTACCACAGAGTCAACCATTGGCATGGTTTTAGTTCAGGAAGATGATTTGTTCTCAGAATACGTGATCTATTACTTGAGCCGAGGACTCGTAGAACTGGAACTCAATTATTCTCATATTGAAAAACTTTCGTTGGTGGCAGTTCATGCCATTCAATGGTTCTGTCATTATGTTTTGTTTCGCAAGACCACCGTCATTGTTTTCGTGAATCCATTCCAGTACATGTTGACACGACGGGTTATAGGCTGAAAAATCAGTAGATGGATAGTCATCCTCCAGGAATTTGACTTAGACTTCGTTTCAGCGAAGTCCAAAAATTCTTTGGTCTTTGCAGAGGTTATTTCGAAACTTCCAGTTGAGTCAGGTGACGTTGTGCTTGAAGAATTGCCTATCCGGGGAGATATTTTTTTTTATCACATCTTTAGATCCCTGGTACAAAGATATACTTATCTATCTATAGACTTTGTAGTGCCCCACTTATGCTTCTCATGATGAGCGTTGGCGTATATGCCATCAGGCTAAGAATTATCTCATACTCGATGATACATTGTATCGGAGAGGTGGAGATTGCATCTTACATCGATGTCTCACACATGAGGAGGAAATCATCGTGCTCAATGATTGCCATACCAGAGCTTGTGGCGGTCATTTGTCTAGGTTGGAAACAACCCAAAAGATTCTACGAGCAGGTTACTTCTGGCCGACACTTATCAAAGATTGTATAGAATCGGTCAAGAAGTGCCATCTGTGCCAAATCTTCTCTCGGAAGATGAGGACACATCCCGCTCCCATGTTTCCTATCATCACAGTTGGTCCCTTCACCAAGTGGGGGATTGATTACACTACTTTCAACCCCCCTTCAGCAAGAGGGCACCGCTATATCATCGTAGTTGTAGACTACTTCACAAAGTGGGTTGAAGCTATGCCAGCGTTTAAAGATGATGGAGAGACTGTAACTCTCTTCTTATTCAACCAGATCATAGTAGGGTTCGACGTCCCGAGAGAGATTGTTACTGACATGGCAGTCACTTTCAGAACCAAATGATGACCGAATTAACATCAAATATTGGGTTACGGCAAGAGAATTCATCACCCTACTACCCCTAAGCCAATGGGCAGGTGGAAGTTGTAAACAAAACTCTTAAGACTATTCTACAACAAACTATCAACTTAGCCAAGTCAAATTGGCATTTGATGTTAAACTCGACATTATGGGATTACTGAACATCTGTTAAGACTGCAACTAGTTTATCACCTTTTCAACTCGTTTACGAGTTGGAGGCAGTCTTTCCCATCGAATGTTAGATCCCATCTATAAAATTGGTAGTACAATTATTGCCAGACACTTCTCCACTTGAAAACTAGTTAGTACACCTTGAGAAGCTCAATGAACAGTGTTGTGATGTGGCCCTGGTCAACGAGGCTCACAAACATAATCTCAAGTTTCAATATGATAGGTCCGTTCGTCCTTGGATTTTCTCTGAAGGCGACCTTGTCTTAGTCTATGACCAAGATAAGGACCCCCTGGGGGCAGGAAAAGTCAAACCCATGTGATTCAGATCCTTCATCATAAAAGAGGTATTAACAAAGGGCGCTTATCGTCTGGTTGATTTTGAAGGGAATGATTTGGTAGAGCCTAGAAATGGGCTCTACCTCAAGAGGTATTACTCATAGGCAGGTCACCGTGGGTAGTTTTTTGTAACATATGTATAGTATTTGTACTATTAATTTTTAGTTTCTTTTAAGTTTTATGGACGTGTCATTGATGTTATATTTCATCAATATGGTAGATGTCAAGTGATTTCGAGGTGTTTGTTGGGTATGAAGACGGTGCTAGTCAACACACTCGGAGGCTTTCCTCCGCAGCTTGGGTAATCATTACACCTCAAGGCCAGTTGTTATCTTCCGGAGGTATATGCTTAGGTGACACCACAAATAATGTCGTCGAGTATAGTGTAGTTATTGAGTTTCTTCGTGACAACTTGTAATTGGGTATCTCTCATCTCCGGGTCTATCTCGACGCGTCACAGCTAAACAAAGTATATCGGGTTCATGATCCAACCTTACACCGACGAATCCTTAGGGTACGTCTCTTAGAATGAAACTTTGATTATATTACATATTTTCATGTTCCTAGGAGATTAAACCAAATTACAGATACTCTAGCTAATCAAATTTTAGATTGGCATCTTGCACACATATGAAAGAACATTGACATAAGAATGTAAATACATTTTTGCACATGTGATCCATAAGACACAAAAGATAAAAAAACCATATATAACATCATAAAGTAACCAGAGTACATAGATGGACACAAGCACCTCAAAAATAGGACCAATAACGAGTCATAGGGCTTATGCCCTCAAAAAATATATACAAGTAGTGCTCGTGGCATGCAAAAAGTCTAAATAGGTTCAGGGCCTATGGGCCCTGTTATAATAGTCCACAACATGGGCTAAACACCTAAACAGTCGGACCCAGGTCCGAGGTGCCCCCACTACATGAGGCTGCATGGATGGTGGCAAGTCCTCTATCTCTACCATCGGGACTGTGCGAGTGAGTGCAGTAAAGTTCTGCTCAACTCGTCTAAGTACCCTCTCATCCTCCCCAACTGGGAGGTTCCCTACTATTGCTGGTCCCCCAGCAGCGGCAGCTGCGGCTTCTGGCCAAGGACAATGCTTGTTTTGTGCATAATCGACAAGTCACACGGGTCCCACATATGCATACAACAAACGCATATCCGTCAAATACTCTGGCATATACAAAAAATGATATATATAACAAAAACAACATAAAAATTACATATACAACAAAAAAATCCACAAAGGTGGAGACTTACCCATCTCCCCTCGCTCCTCACCAGAAGTCATGGGTATCTCAGGATCTCTAGAAAAGTCTATCCCTGCATATGGGTAATCGTTGATCACATGGATCTACCATGACAGCCACGCAAAAAAGTTATCATCGAAGGACCCATTGGTCCTTCCACCACCCTGTCGCAGTAGTAATACTGCCCATCTACATATAGCAGGAAAAGAGGCCTGGTGTCCTCGTACCACTTCCCGAGGACTAAAGCTCAGAACTCTCTCAAAGAAGAATGAACAAAAAATCGTCCTGAACCCGAAGTTCCTCTGTGTCCGCTGCCGACAATCTATCAATTGCCTCTTCATACACTCTAGTAGTGTGGTACTCCAGTCAAAAATTTGTGCATTCAAGCACTAGATAGCACAGTTCATTTGTGCACGAGACGCCTGATGCAAGGCTGTTGAACCGGTAATCCACCCAATAAGTAATAATATCGCTTGCAGTGATAGGTCAGTGATCTTACTTATGGGAACCTGGGAGCTCAAATGGTTCATCCCAGCCTCAGAGTGCAAGTCTATCAGTTCCAATATGTTAAGAGGCCCCGCTAGAAACGTCCTAAAATTGACTGGTTCCCCTCTCCTTGAGAGGCCAGTCAAAAAATAGATATCCTCAGTGGTGGGAACCAGTGATTGCCCCTCTAGCATAAAGGCCTCTACATCAGGGTGCCAATAGTCAACCAAGGCGTTCAGTAGCCTCGGTTGTGCTTGTATAAACAGACACAGGAAGAACTTAAGCAAACCACATTGCATCAATGCGGCCACGACATTTGGATCTCCCGCAACCAACTCACTAATTGCTTCATGCTCCCTTTCCCTCCAGTGGACATACATCCTGCCAACACAACAAAGTTTAGGAGGTTTAGTAAGGGTTGTTTGGTTCTTTTTTCTTTAAAATGGGGGTCCACGTGCACTGTCTACGTGACAGTCGCGTGTACACGCAGGCAGTCTTTACTCTGCCTGAGTGTACACATGGCCTGTCCAAAGACAACCCGCGTGGACCTAGGGCCGACCTTTTAAAGGTCGACGCCCACCCTAAAAACAAAATCAAAAGAAAAATTGAAGAATTGAATAGCTAGATAGGGGAGTTTGTACTTACTTGGTCCAAGCAGAAGTTCGTTTCGTCCATTGTAGATCCCGAAATCACCGTTTTTATCAAAGGGGTTCTTTTGGTTCCAGAGTCAATTTCCAAATCAACAATGGTGATAATGAGCTGCCAGCTTCTATTTATAGACTTTTTGTCCTCTTTTGTCACTTTTTTGGCCTCCCTTATCATTTTCTTTATACCAAAAACCATTTAGAGTGATTCAGGAGTTATATGGGAGGGATTTGATTGGGTATTGAGACACTTTTTTTGAGTTTTGAGGAAATTTTGACGGTCCATGAAATTTTTTCCAGGAGTCAACTTGAGCATATAGGTTAGGTTATTACCCTAACATTTGTGTCTCATTGTCTTTTTCCTCTGCCATAGGATCGATCCCATCAAGTTGTGACACAGAACCATCATATTTTCTTTAGAAGTGTCGCAACTTGGCGGTAGAGCTTACCAGAACATGGATTCTCGAGGTAGGTCTTGGTTGCATTATGGTGTCCATGCCATCTCTAAAACACTGTAGGCTCGAGAGTCCTTATAGTCTTTCCTGAATATGAGTTTGAGCCTCATTTGCATGATTCTTCTTCGCTCTTGATCTCACCCTCAGGACTCCCAAAAAATAACGGGTCTCCTTTTAATCCCTTTTCATACCCTCTAAACATGAAAAGATTGTCGAGTGATCTTGTGGCCTTTCACACTCGTTAAACTGAAATTTGAAGTCACATCTGTCCGATGGTAGTTTACCCCTTTTTCGGTCTAGACGGTCAACTGTACAAACAAAGGTATACTCTATGGAACTTTTGTTCTTTAGAAGAGTACTCTCAGGTATAATTTTATCCCTTTTTCGGGCCTGAGGGACTAAACTTACGAAAAATAAACCCCCACGGAGTCCATAGTTAAGCTCTTTTCAGACTCCCTAAAATTGAAAAGATTGCCAAGTGACCTTATTCTTTCACACTCATTAAATTGGTCTAGAAGAACATTCCTGACGAAGTCCATAGTTAAGCTTTTTTCAGACTCCTTAAAAATGAAAAAATAGCCGAGTGATCTTGTCCTTGTCACACTCATTAAAATGGTTTTGAATCGACGTCTAATCGGTGTTAGTTTACCCTTTTTTCGAACCGACTAGACTATCTTCGAAAAAGGTACCCCAATGGAGTCTTTTTTTATGTTTTTTCAGACTCTCTAAATATGAAAAACCACTGATCTTACCTTCCCTGGGCTCGTTAAACTTACATCGAAGGACGTTACCATTGTGTGTTTTGCTAACCACGTTTGCATACCTTCTACGCCAACCTTGTAACAGTTTGCTTATACGTCTTAACACCTTTGGCCCCCGGAGGATTTTTCTCGAGTATCATTTTACTAGAACATCAGTCTTGTCCTTGTGCCTTGAAATATTATGTTTTCAATACTCGTTCCGCCATTGTAACGTAATATTCCTTTATTCTTTTTCCCAAAATTATTGAAAAAGACAAAAAAAAAAATCAAATATACCCCAAAAAGAGGAAGGGAAAAGTATTTTCTTTATTGGCAGCATAATGAGTCGCCCTTGGATAAAGCACATCTGTCCATTTTTTCATCATACTATGGGATGTAGTATGACCTTAGGAAGCTTTTCTCGCTATATAGAGTTGTGTCCTCCACCGTTTGGATAGCCTTCCAAACATATGGAGAGTTTGTGTTGCCTCCTGCTTCGTAGACTTATGATTAATGCCATGCTGCCTGAGTCTCATTATTTTTCGTGCTACTATCCAAGGGAAGTTAGTTACCAAGCCTAAGTCGGCCCCTCTACAATATGTCTCTTGTCTGCATACCCGGCCATCCTGAACATCCAATCGAGTCCTTGTTCGAAATCACTGAAGCCTTTGGTCTGATCATCAAGATTATCAAGTCCATGACCAATGAGCCGTCGAAGGCCTCTGGGTAGTGCATTCATACACTCATATTACACTCCTACCCGAGTTTTGAAGATTTTTAAGTTGTATCTCGAGCTCTGAAGATCTCATCTCCAGCCATCAGGTGGAATCAACTTCTGGAATATGGATACTCTATATGTATATCTTTTTTATTTCAAGATGTAGCTCCTTTGTGTATTGTTCGCGGCTACTCTTTATAGTTATTTGACATGGATCTACAGTGTATTTGATTGGTAGCCATGATTCTATTTTATCTCGAGCATGGGTATGCCCACCTAGCTGAGACATTTGTTATTTTGCAGACGACACCTCCTGGTTCCTGATCCTTGGGCTCAATCATTCGGCACATCCGTAAAGATTGGTAATTTATTTCGGCCATCATATGCTCTTCTGACCTCACACATTAGGGGGCATCTGTTATAATCCTAAATTTCACCACACATGGTTATTTGGCATCAGGCCAACTCATATCCCTTCTTTTCCAAAGCGCTGAACAACTCTTTGAAAATCCTCTTGTATAAAGGCCCACATTCTCTAATCCATTACTACATGCGTGTACACGCTGGCTGACCCAAAACAACCTGTGTGGACTGACAAAAGCATGAAAAAAGGAAAGTTGTCGATGAAACAAAAATCTATGGGTGAGTTAACTAAAACTCCAGGCCATGCATGGTCGAGGGTTTGTCCAAATACCTAGCTCCTTCTAGCCTATAAAAGAAGGGGTAGGGGTCCCATTTAGAAGGAGGAAAAATATAGCAAATAAACTCTTCCCATTTACGTATTCCCATTGTCCCAACCCTTTAGCCTTTCCTTGTGCCAAAGGAGATTTAAATCAAAGCAGTTGAAGGACAAAAGAAGAGGAGCCCAGGATCAGGTTCGAGGAGCGGTGGCCGGTCTCAACTTTTGTAAGTTGACTCATTCTAAGTAATAAAGAGAATGTTTTTCCCATCCCAATTCATGAACTTTTTATAGTTTGATCAGTATATGTTTGGATTTCTAACCCACTAGTATATAAGTAGTATGCATGCGTAGTTGTTGCTTGTCTTGAATGCAGGTCATCTTTGGAAGGAGTATTGCGAACAAGTAATCAAGCACAATGAAGGATCGACATCAAACTTCAGTAACGAGGTAGTTTGATCTTTCCATGCATTTACTAAGAAAAGGGGATTTAAATCTAGGGAAGAAGGTAGAAAGTAATTTCTATTCGGTCATATCTGCATGCAAAGTCTGAACTCTATTTGTTAGTCCGTAGGGTGTTTTTCCCCAACAACAACAACGCTGCGAATAGGATGCACAACGCAGTCTCACCTGAGATAGATTTATGGGTGAATGCAATATTCAGGTGCTTGTAGTCTAGGAATGAATGGGGATATGTGGTTGTTTTCTTTCTTCCTTATGTATCATCCTTGTTAACTCGTCAATTACTTCTATGACTTATTTGTCTTTAATTCTATGCATGCATGCTTATAAAGCTAATTTAACCATTCATTCATAAGATATTGATCAAAATAAAGTAAATCATTCTCTAAAAATCACACATAACACAAGGTTTACCATGGTTCACCCCCCCGAGCCTACATCCACAAAGATCTAGCTTCTTTTCTCTTTTATTTGTTCTACTGCAAAATCTTGCGCTATGCACATTACATATTCAATAATACAATCAAGATTGAAGGTAAGAACCCTCTGTGAGGTGGACTATATCACACTAGGATCGTCATCCTGTGACGTGACCCTCAAAAACTAACTTATTCGAATCTTCTACAAGACTTATTACAATAAAAAACCCACAAAATCATACTAATCGACTCTCTCTATTACAGCATATTCTCCCTTATCCTCTCTCTTTCGTAGACCTCCTAGGTCCTTAATTATATTATTTTATTGTCTTATAGCAGTTAAAATATTTCCAAAAACCCCAACCCTATCATGTTTAGGCTTGTATGCCTGCACACCACATTGTTTTTCATCTTGCTTGTTGCTTTTCCTTATTTTTATGCATGTTTTTTTCTTGCCACATGTTGCATGTGTTTCCAAATTAGGTCTTGCTTTCCAAAAATAGGTCTTTCCAAAAATAGATCCTTCACCAAAAATAATCCTGCGCCCAAAATAGACTTCCTTCTCAAAATAGTCCTGCACCCAAAACATACTTCCTTCTCAAAATAGACATGCACCCAATAGGTGTCCTGTAGATTCTTCTTCAGGACTCTCAAGATGTCCCAAATTTCCTACAAGTAGTCTTTGACTTTGGGTTCTCTTCTCTCTCCAAATTCCAAATCCACAAAATATGGAGTGTCATATCCATACAATGCTCTAAATGGGATCATCCCATTGGACACATGATGAGTGGTATTGTAGTGATTTTCCTTGATGTGAAACCACTTTATCCATGCCTATTGCTTCCTTGACACATAGTTCCTCAAGTATCCCTCAATATATTTTTTTACTATCTCTGTCTACCCATATGTTTGGGGGGTGATAGTTAGTACTAGGTTTCAACTCTGTCCCAAATATCCTGAATAGATCCTGCCAAAATGCACTAAGAAACCTTCTATCCTGGTCACTAACTATGTTTCTCAGAAGAACATGGAGTCTGACACCTCCCTGAAGAATATTTATTCTACTTGAGATGCATTATACTTTGTAGGAATGGAAAATAAGTGTGCATATTTATTCAATATGTTCACTACCACGTAGATACAGTCCCTGCCATGCACCTTTGGAAATCCTGTGATGAATTCCATGGAAATGTTATTCCACTTCTACTACAGAATCAACAATGGTTGAAGAAATCTTGCAAGATGTGCGAACTTTGACTTGTTCTTCTATAAATTCATGTACTCCCTCACATGACGAAGTACATCCCCCTTGAGACCCTTCCACAAGAATCTCTCCCTCACCTGTCTGTAGGTCTTCAGATACCCTTGGTTCGCTTCCAGTGGTGCATCATGTATTTCCCTCACAATATTATCCTTGAGTGTGGACTTAGGGAAAATATAGATCCTATATTTGTAGTAGATGATGTCATCCACAACCCTATACCTACCATTCTGAATACTTCCCTCCATCAGATCACAAGCGAAGGTATTCTTGGAGTATTCCACCAAAATAATGGACTCTCGGTCTATTGAGATCTCTGTCATGAAGAAGGCTACAGGTCTCTTGGATAAGGTGTCAACAAATATATTCTTCTTCTCCTTTACATTATCAATGTAAAATTCATATGCCTACACCTTACTCACCCATTTATGTATCCTCTCATTCAAGTCCCACTAGTCTAAGAAATATCTCAAGTTGTCGTGGTCAGTATTAAACACAAACAATCCTCCCACCAAGTATTGTCTGAATTTGGCCAATGCATGCATGATGGACAACATCTCCTTATGATATATTAGATATAGCTTCTCAGAATCCCTTATATTTCTACTCTTGAAATCTATCAGGTGTCAGTTTTGCATCAATATTGCTCCTATCCCTTCGCCAGATGCGTCACACTCCAGAGAAAAAGGTTGCGTAAAATATGGGGGCGTTAATATTGGTCAAGTTCTCATCACCCTATTCATTCTTTCAAATGGTACCTATGCATCCTCTTACCATAAGAATGCCTCCTTCTTCGTGAGGTCTTTCAATGGTGCAACCAATTGTGAAAATCCTTTCACAAAGCACTTGTAATAGTTTTATATCTTGAAGAATCCTTACATATATGTGAGTGTCATGGGGTTAGGCCAGTCTAATATGGTATGGTTCTTCTCATGATTCACTTTTCTCCCTCAAAACCTATCAAGTGCCCCAAATAGAGGATCTCTTTCAACCCGAACTCACACTTTGTCTCCTTGGAAAAAAATGATTTCTCCTCCATAATGATGAAAATCTCGTCCACATGCTTCATATGTTCCTCCCATGTTCTGGTGTAGATTAGAATATACTCAAAGAAAACTAGTAATAATTTCCTCAATTGTTTATTAAAGATATGGTTTATGTGGCATAGAAAGGTATTTGGTGCGTTAGTCAACCCGAAGGGCATGACTAGAAACTCATAGTTCCCATAGCGACACTTGAATGATGTCTTTTGGATATCGTTGTCTCTTACTCGAATATGGTGGTATCCTAATCACAGATCAACCTTTGAAAAGTACACCGCCCCATGTAGCTCATTAATAAGCTCATCAATCCTGGGTATTGGGTATCAGTTTTTGATGGTCTTCTTGTTTAGTTCCCTATAGTTTATTCACATCCTCATAGTGCCATATTTCTTCTTCACCAACACAACTGATGGAGTGAAAGGACTAGAGTTGGGCTTGATATGTCCCATCTCTAGCAACACCTTTATGGCCTTCTATATTTCATCCTTGAATCTCTTCGGATGCCTATAGGGAGTGGTGATCATAGGCTTTGACCCCTCTTCTAGCTAAATGATATGCTCAAATCCTCTGTCAGGTGGTCTCCCTATTGGAAATGGCTCGAAAAATCTTTCATGATTTCCAAGTAATGCACGGATATATGAAGGGTAATGTTGGCGATCCTGTGATGAATTTTCCATGGTGATCAAACACTCTGCTACATAGGTCACAGCCCCGTGTATAAAAAGGGCCTCCATGCATTAGTTATACATGATCCTAGGGGAACCTATCAAGATACCTCTTAGGATGACTCACTATCCACCCTTGTTTTGGAACTCCATCCTCATGTCCTAATAATTCATGCAGATATCTCCCAATGAGTACAACCATGAACTCCTAGCACCACATGCGTATCTACTACATCCATGACATAAATTCATTGGTCAATGTATAGTTACCCTATGTTACTTCCAATCCCTTGATCCTATAAGAACACATCATGTTGTACCCATATTCTACTATCACATTGAATCCCTCAAACTCCTCTGCAAGGATTTGTCTCTTGGTGACAAATGCATCATCAATGAAACTATGGGAGGCTCCACCATCAACCAATGTCGTAACCATATGCCCCTACATAATACCTATGACCCTAAAAGTGTAATATTTAGGGACTCCTGAGAGTGTGGAAATGATCACTCATTTGGGGATATCCTGTAACAGTGCCTCTTCTGTCGAATGTGATGGATCCATACTATCCTATTTGATACTATCATCATCACCATCCTCCTCGTCAAAAACTACCTCAATGTAATGGAATTTACCTTTGTAATGGACTTTACCTTTACCCATACATCGATGACCCGATTCCCATTACTCCTTGCAATTGTAGCAAAGTTGATTCCTCCTTAGTTCTCTTTGAGTCTCAGCATCCATCATGTACTTCCCTGTCCATGGCTTATGGGGATACTTTGTCTCCTTACCCCCTTGAGGGGTGAATGGTTTTGTTGGTGCCTTCTTGGAGACTACGTCCATCATGTCATGGATTCTCATGATGGCCTCTTGTAATTTGGTTGGTCTAAATTCCTTCACCCATCCTCTCAAGGGTTTAGCTAGACCCTCTATCAACATGAAGAAAATTTCCTAGGCTGAGGAAGCAACTCACAAAGGTAACCACAAAACCACTTTAGAATTGGACACTAGCCTATTCAATTCAGAGAGGGATCTCTCTTGTCACTTAGTCTCTAATAGATAGGTTTTCTTGCTATATCTATGGCTAGGTTTTGATTATTGAAGATATTTTTATAGATTTTTGTTGGGAAGAAGGAGAGGGATCTGTTGGGAAATGGAGTCAACCCTTGAAAACAAATGAAAACAATGACTGGTAGGTGAAACTCTTCAAAAGAACAAAGGATAAATAAGTTATGACCTTTCAGTTTTTTTAATTTTTTGTCTGGAGTGAAAGAAGAAGGAAACATATAACAAAATCATAGCACCATGAAATATGAATTCTAATCATTTCAGAAAGAAAAACAAAGTTTAAATCACTTGAATCTAAAGCACCATTTAGATGAATTTCAAACCCTCTAATATCCAATTTAAACAGATGGAATGCAGATGAAGAATAAGAACACAATATGTACATACAAATACTACAACAGGGACTTCAGGCCACCACCATTAGAATCTTTTTCTTGAAAAGATATGGACTTCTGCATTTGTATTTCATCCAGATTCGTAATTTTTTTACAATATTAAGCAAAATGTCTTTTGTTCTTCTTCAAACCCTTTGCACATTAAAAGTGCTCATATATATATATATAGCCTAAGTAGGTCTAAATCCATCTTTTTCCAAAGATAGAAAGTTGTTAAAATAACTTAGGAAAGAATATTTGCCAAAATTTGCCTATATCCTACTATCTACGGTTTGATTTTTGACCAACTAAAAATGTGTCGACTGAAGAGAAAATCATGGATATGATAGGATAATATCCAAGATTCAATATCCATATAAATTTCGGATCAACCTTGCTGAGTTGGACGTCCATCAAGTCAAATTTCAAAAGATTCTAGAACTTTGCCACCAAATCTGGCTTGGCGATTTTCTGGAAAATAAGCCTCAAAGATAATTTCATATCTTAAAGTTAATAACACTTGTGTAAAAAATAAGAGAGGTTTTTTTTATTGGGTCCATTATTGACACAATTCTCTTTTTGTTTTCAAAAATTATTCTCTTGCTCCTCAAAATAGTCTCCCAAAGATTATGACTAAAACAAGAATACATTAAATGCTAAAATATGGAAAAATGGGCCATAAAGATTCATTAGAATCTATAAAAATATGACACCTGTGTAAAAAATCAGAGATTTTTTATTTATTGATTTCATTAGTGACAAAAACCTCTCTGATGCTTTCCAAAATACTCTCCAGTTTCTCAGAAAATGATCTTTAAGTTGACTGCAAAAGCAATCATTTCCAGAACTTGCATAGCGTGCCTTGCAGACTTTGTGTAGCGTGTTTGATTTCTTCAACAAAATTCATTTAGGTGGTGGTTGAAAGGTGTTTGGATGCTAGAAACCACTTCTATATCATTAAAAATCATTACCTAAGATCCTTTCAAACTCTTTACGCTTAAAAAACATGCATAGCGTGAGATCGCTATGCAAGTTCTGTACAATACCATTTTTTACTTGTTTGACCTGTGCATGACATCTGGAATTCACTCACTCATATATTGACATGTAAAAACATGGTGTCGAACTTTGATTTTTTTTTATGACCCCATCTTAATATAAAAATGCCACCTACAGTACTTGCATAGCGTTAGGGGGTTGCACAATAGCTTGTGCAATGCTCAATTGTTTTGATGATGTCACATATCATAAGTGGGTCTATTCATATGAGATGTTTTCTATTTGACAAGTCCTGACTCTAAATTCCCATGATTGGCCATATGACCTCTATTAACCAATTTTGAACAAATCACAAATTTTCATGTGAAAATTTACATGTGCTAACATTGGCTACAATGGGGATGGCATCCTCCCTGTGTGGTGCCAAAGAACAAGTAGACTAGTAGCCTAATCCATTGGACTTCCCCCAAAATCACAACTGAAATATGAAAATTGATGCTACCATGAATTGCAATCAACTCGTTCTAGAAAGCTGAAAGCCAAACCATACGCTGCTCCAGGCTAAAAATTGAATATGAATATTATTACTGCAATTTTGAATACTCACACTTCTAAAAACGCAACTGAAAACTGTTGAAGAATGATCCAAATAAGTTAATTCACACACCTACCTAACAAATTGAAATAGATACTTCTCGATCAAGTGAAATCATAGATACAATGCAACGATGCAAGTGTTTTGTCCATAATTTGATCTTTTTTCATGTCCTTCCTTAGAGAAAAAATAAGAAACCTACTTATTGGCAATTTAAAAAACTTGCAAACAAATTTGAATTTGAAAAAATATGAGAATTTGGGGTTTCTTATTGACTCCACCAAGATTCAAAAGGATCCTTATAGGAAAACAAACTAATGTCCAAACATTGCTCAAGATTGTCACTCTGATGTGTGATTCCTCCAACTGCATTTTTTCCTTCATGCAAATCTAACTGATAGTTGTCATAAAAGGGATGGAAATATGCACTAAATTGTTGCAATGAAACCCCTATTGGAAAAAAAAAACATGGCTTATTTGGACATTAGCTTACCTTCAAACTCATGGTTATCCAATGGCTGCAAATTTTGACTACTAAAATTCTTCATATAACAAGCAATAGGGCCTTGAAAAAAATTAGAAGAGTGTTGACTTATAACAATATGAAAAGTTTCCTTCAACAACTGGAATGAAGAAAAAACCAAAGGAAGAGTATTTATTTTAGTTGAATCACAATTTTCATCATGTTCATTAGCATAATTGTGATTTATAGGTTGTTTTCTTTCATAAATTTGTTGAGACTAGACATTTTTTGGCTAAGAACATGTGGTTGGTTGCTCTAGCAAATCAACACTAAAATCGACAACATAATCATAATCATACTCATCATACTTGGGTGAATCATGAACTCCTGCAATGTCATCTGATAGGAAAAATCTTGGGATATCAACTTGTTATTCAGTAGGATGATCCTTATCTTCTGGAACAATGTCATCATTGATAACTTCGAAGAAGTTCATGGAACAATCATTTTTCTGCTCATGCTGAAAAAGATCAGGATGTAAATCAACTTCTCGTTTATGCACAATATCATGTTCTTATGTTACACCATCTTTCTCTGCATTTGCAACAGTCTCGAAATTCTGATTTTGTAGCCTCTGACATGCTTGAAGATTGTCTTCCACTCCTGGGAATCATCAAACATTTACTGTAAGGTCTTAGATCATCTTTCCATCAGAAGGAAAGACAAATCTAGATGAAAGGTTGTTGCATAATGGAGCATGGAAGCAACTTCAGTGGGTTGAATTTCCTTGGGAAAGTTGTAATAAATATTGGAAAACCTCCTACTGAACATAGAGATAGTTTCACTGCTCTGCCTTTTTATGGCATAAAATTTTGTAAGATGTAGATCCAAAGATTTCCTCTTGCCCCAAAATTTCAAAAAGACATTCTTCAATTCCTCCCATGAGCCGATTGATTTAGGTTGTAGGTACTTGTACCATTCCTTGACCTCTCCTTGCAATGACTGGGAAAAGCCTCTCATTAAAACATCCTCATATTCAATCTCAAAAAGGTCATTGAAATGCTCAAAATCTTGGATATGATTTTCAACAGAAAGGTTATCGGGTTCTCAACTGAACTTAGGCAGGTATTTTTGGTGCTTTCGAGGAAAATCATGAAGAATAGAAGGAAATTTTAAAGCTATTTATCTATCCAAGATCTTAGAGGGAATATGATTAACTACAAGAGATGGTGAATCAACTTTGGTTTCATGAGGTTCAAAAGACTAAATATGGTCATCATATGATTCGAGAGAAGGATCTTGTTCAGGATCAACAATGCAAGAAGAAAGTGTACTAGAGTCTTTAAAGAAGGATATACGAATTTAGCTTTATGGTCTTCATTTGAATGCAACAAGTAAATAAATATTCTTTTGAAAAACGCAGGAAAATACAAAAAGATATTGATGAAAAAAGAAACTACTTCATGGAGAAAACTCAATCTTATGTACTTGGTCTTTCCACTGTTTCCTTTCATATCTCTATCAAAAAACCTCGTTCCCCAGTGGAGTCTCTGAGTCTGATTTGAATCTCGATTGGTGTTGTTAAGTGAATGATTTACATCCTCCTTGTGTCTGAATGTTGTCCACCATAAAAAATCAGATCTAATCCTTATCGTTTCTCCTAGGGAAGATTTTCAATTTCGTCCCCGGAAATGGCACAAAAAATGTTAACATTGAGTAAATTTCCGAGGAAGCAACTCACACAGGTAACCAAAAAACAAATTTAGAATTGGACACTAGCCTTTTCAGTTCAGAGAGGGATCTCTCTTGTCACTTAGTCTCTAATAGATAGGTTTTATTCCTAGATCTATGGCTAGGTTTTGATGATTGAAGATATTTTTATAGAGTTTTTTTGGAAATAAGGAGAGGGATATGTTGGGAAATGGAGTCAATGTTAAGCCCTAATATTGGCTCATTACCCCTTAATTGGGGCATATTATATTAGTAATGTTATTTTATTTATGTTGGCTTTAGGTCATTAGTTGTAATTATACCTCCTTGTCTCCTATATATACCAAGGAGACATTTTCATTTTGAATCATCTTGTACTTGAACATTTAAGTGGGGTAAAAGGAGGTTTTCCCCTCGAATTGGCTTATTATCTGAAATTATCTCTTTTTCAAGGTGTTGAGTACTTTTTTCTGAGTTTTTTCTATGCTATATTGATATTTGGTTCTTAACATATGGTATCAGAGCTCAAGGTCTCGGGGTTTCTCTGCTACATCTGAGACACCTTGGAATTTTCACTATAACTTGTTTTCTACAACGTTTCAGAAGGAATGTCTTGGAGGATATTTAGTAGACGGATCAAGGTACGTTGGGTTCAAAATTCATCTCCTGAGGCCTTATACTTTCGGAGATATAGCCTGTACAAGATAGGGTTCTTGAATCATCTTGAACTGAGTCATTGTGGAATTTTCTCTATAAAAACTTTTATGTAGTGTTTCAAACCCTGAAATATGGAGGATATTTATAGAAATTAGTAAGGTATCTGTGGTAAAACTTTCAACTTCTGGGTCATCTTAAATTTGTAGATACACCTTGTGTAAGATAGGGTATCTTACTAGTCCTATTGACTAGTCTCAAGAAGGTGTTCCAGGTAAAACAATCATAAATTCTTCCTAGAGTATCCAAATTGAGTGGGACTAGTTTCATTGGATCATGGACAGTCTGTAGTATTTATGGTGCTATTGTCAAAATTTTATATCAATTATTTTGTGTGGGGAACGCTATACAAGTGAGATCTCCTGGAAAGGACAAAAATCAAAAAGTTGTGGGGAAGTTACCGTAAATTCCACTTGGCACATCCAATTTTGATCAGACCTGTGGAATTGCAAAGAATAAATATCATAGAACTACATAAAAGAAAGTTTCATACCTAGAAGGGACAAAATGTGGGAGATACAATAGAATACATATTGTCTAGAAGAACCACCTCAAAATCAAGGTTCAAAAGTGATACTTGGCCAACATGGCACCCAAAAAGGGAACTTCTACACCAAATAGGCCTCCAAAAAATCCTACTTGGACTCTTGATGAAAGTGACGAAATGCGTAGGGACATAAATGATTTACAAAAGAATATAGTAACAAAAGATGAACTACAAGAGATGATGGAGGGTTTAAAAGGGGAGATCATGGAAGTATTGAGAAATTTCGTCACATAGAAGACACCTGAAAGTGAAAATGCATCCCATGAAATTCATGATGAGGACACAGAGAAGGTGAATCAAGAATGGAGAAACTCCAAATTTGGTTTGAAGACCAACCACGTTCCTAAGATTGATATGAGAAAGTTTGATGGCAAGGACCCAATCACATGGATACTTTAGTTGGAGCAATTCTTTGATCTCCATAATGTGCCACATACACAAAAGGTACAAATTACTTATTTATATTTAGAACCTAATCAATTTGTATGGTATCGATGGATTTTTTCTCGCAAATCATTCGTCACTTAGACAATTTTCACGGAAGAAATTATAGCACCCTATGAGGATACAAGGAGCAATACCTTCTTTAGCCAATTGATAAATCTCAAGCAAAAGGGTTCAGTTAATGAGCACATTGAGAACTTCCAAAGATTGAATATAGAGGTAACCAATATTCCATATGAGCACTTGATTGATGTATTCATAAGAACATTAAAGGATAACATTCAACATGAGGTTCGCCTTTGGGAACCCAAATCATTGGAGAATGCATTTAAGGTGGCAAGAAATGTTGAAAGTAAAAATATGGCTATGGCTACTAGAAGGACCAATCCTAACATATATAGAGAGAACAATGCTCCTTCTTCTAAAACACCTCAACCTACAACGTTGACACCTCAACAATTGGAGGAAATAAAAGCAAAAGGTTTATGCTTTAATTGTGACAACAAGTACAGTAAGGGACATAAGTGTGGTGAGAAGAAATTATTCTACGTAGATTGTGAAGAGGAAGAAGAACAAGAACAAGAACCATCTCAAGATGAAAATGTAGAAGCAATTTCGTCTGAAGAGTTGA
>ML781274.1:264314-277542 GCA_009831015.1 Picea engelmannii
TCTCTTTTTCAAGGCATTGAGTACTTTTTCTGAGGTTTTTCTATGCTATATTGATATTTGGTTCTTAATAGTCAACCCTTGAAAACAAATGAAAACAATGACTGGTAGGTGGAACTCTTCAAAGGAACAAAGGATAAATAGGTAATGAACTTTTAGTTTTTTTTATTTGTTGTGTAGAGAAATAAGAAGGAAACATTTAACAAAATCAGATCACCATGAAAGATGAATTCTGATATGTTAAGAAAGAAAAACAAAGTTTAAATCGCTTGAATCTAAAGCACCATTTAGATGAATTTCAGACCCTTTAATATCCAATTTAAACAGATGAAATGCAGATGAAGAATAAGAACACAAGATTTACAGAGAACGACTAGAGCATAGACTTCATGCCACCATGATTAGAATCTTTGTCTTGAAAAGCTATTGACTTTTTCAATTGTATTTCATTCAGATTCAATTTTTTTATACAATATTAAGAAAAATGTCCTTTGTTCTTATGTCAACCCTTTTCACATTCAAAGTGATCAAATATATAGATAAATATCATATTATATCCTAAGGAGGTCGAAATCCATCTTTTTGCAAATATAGAAAATCGTTATAATAACTTAGGAAATAATATTTGCCAAAATCTACCCATATCCTACTATCTAGGGTTTGATTTTTGACCAACTAAAAATGTGTCAACTGAAGCGAAAATGATGGGATATGATAGGAGAATATCCAAACTTCAATATACATATCAATTTTGGATCAACCTTTCTGATTTGGAGGTCCATCAAGTCGAATTTCAAAAGATTCTAGATCTCTGCCAGCAAATCTGGCTTGGTGAATTTATGGAAAATAAGCCTCAAAGATCATTTCATATCTTCGAAATAATAACACTTGTGTAAAAAATAAGAGAGGATTTTGTTATTGGGTCCATTCTTGACAAAAACCTCTTTTTTTTTTTTAAATGCTTCTCCAGCTCCTCAAAATCTATGCCCAAATATGATGACTAAAACAGGAAAACATTAAATGCTAAAATATGGACAAATGGGCCATAAATATTCATTCAAATCTCTCAAATTATGAAACCTATGTAAAACATGCGAGAGGTTTTTGTTACTGAATTCATGATTGACAAAAACCTCTCTATGTTTTTCCAAAATCCTCTGCAATTTCTTATAAAGGATCTTGAAGTTGACTGCAAAAATAGTCATTTATAGAACTTGCATAGCATGCCCTGCAGACTTTGCGTAGCGTTCTTGATTTCTTCAAAAAAATTCATCTAGGTGGTGGATGCAAGTTTTTTGGAGGCTATAAATCAGTGCTATATCATTTTACAACCATTACATAAGTTCCTTTCAACCTCTGTATTCTTACAACAGTTGTGTAGCGTGAGATCGCTACACAAGTTCTGTACAATACCGGTTTTTACTTGTTTGACCTATGCATGACATCTAAAAGTCACTCACTGATATATTGACATGTAAAAACATGGTGTCAAACTTTGAAAAAGTTTTAGATGATCCCATATTACTATAAAAATAACACCTACAGTACTTGCACAACGTTAGGAGGTTGCACAGTAGCTTGTGCAACGCTCCATTGTTTTGATAATGTCACATACCATAAGTGGGTCTATTCATATGACATGTTTTGTACTTGACAAGACCTAACTATAAATTCCCATGATTGGCCATATGAACTCTATTAACAAAGTCTGACCAAATCACAAATTTTCATTTGAAAATTTACATGTGCTAACACCTCCATGAATAACATCACCAACCTTTGTTGAGCAATATATGTCACCATAACTGCCATCCTTTGAAAATATTTATTGTATTCTTCTAGTGTACTTGTCTGTCTCAGTTGTTCCAACTTGTTGATGTGTATCTCATATTCCTTCTTGTCGAATATATCCATCCAACTCTAAGTGAAGTCCACATATGAAGTGATGTTGGCATGCCCTAGTGTTTCTAGTCCATGATACCATCATTCATGAGCTTCGCCTTCCAAGTGAAGGGTTGCATACTTAATTGCTTCTTCCTTAGTCATTGGGTTAAGTTGGAGGTAGGTGTCCAACTTATGTACCCATGATTTGGTTGTGCTCTTGGTGGACCCATCGAAGGGTAGGATAGTCAATCTTACCACCTTGTGCATGAGGTCAAAGTTTTGTTTCCCTATGGTCCTCTGTTCCACTCCTTAAGTCTGTAATTATGTTTGAGTTCTCATTAGTCAATATAAGAAACTTTCTCACCGATATCTTCATCAATTGTATCGTACTCCTGTATGAGATTTTAATATCAATCCCCTGATCCGGTTTCTCCTGTGCTCCTGTAGGTTTCCATGTTAATAATTTTCGTAATAAGGGCCTAAGAATACGTAGGTTGTTGCTCTGAGCCAAGGTATGGTTATTTCTACTCTTCGTGTGTATCATGTCACAACAATGACATCCACTGGCTCCACCTTGACTTGTGTTATTCATATTCCCACATTGGCCCACTAGTTGTGTGAGCAAATCAAGGGTATTTTGTTGGAACCTTGTTGTCTCTACCTATATTTGGGATGCCCTATTCTATCCCTTGACCATATCTCTTTATATTTTGAGCATATTCCCTTCAGGATTGTATCCCATGCTTCCCCCTGGATTTGAATTTGTTCAGTTTGTTCCTGTTTCTCTTTTTGGTGACTCTTGAGAGGTCTGTCCTCCATGCCCCTTTCTCATAGGCATCAATGTAGTCATAGGTTGGCAGAACCACTAGCTTTGATACCACTGTAATGTCCCCAACTAGGCTAGGTGGGGATATGTTATTTTTCTATCCCAAATTGTTATTTCTTCTTATGTAAAAGTTCAAAATACTTATATTAATTGTGATGTTAACTTTTTTCAAAATGTTTTCTCAGATAAGAATATTGCAAAACACATTGCATGTATCCATTACATAAGAAATAGAGAAGATAACCATGGCATCTTATTATGGATGGAAACTCCCAAAAATCTCAACAATACAATGATATCTAATGGTTGTAATTAAATCTTCAGAATACTCCTAAGCACACAAACCTAATGGATTCCAAGAAACTGCAAAATGTACTACATAAACAATAAGAAACCTGGAATGATGCCAATCTCTGATGTCCAAGGCTCTTCGAGCCTGACCCAGCTCTGTCTACTTTGCAAATAACCACTGTAACCCTCGTAATCCCAATCCAACGAACTATTGTCCCCCCATATTCGCATAGGTCCTCACAGGACGACTACATGACGTCTAGAGGGGCCTCGTGGGATAACCTGTGCTCAACCCGCGGGAGTGTCTTGTTTCCCAGTTGTGTGAAACCCTCCTGGATCCTACAGATATGTCGATCGACCTCCTCTAGAAAAACATCGCAAACTCCTGCGCAAGCCGATATGCCTCCAAAATCTCACCAAGATGAAACCAAACACCACAACAAACTCAAATGAGGACTTGAGATGAATCCTTCTCTTTGTCTAGCTAGGGTGGATATTGCACCACTGAAACTAAACTAAAATGGAAGGAGTTTTCCAACCGCTAACGAAAACTTGGCTCAAGGAGCACATAAATAAGAGATCATAAAACATAATCTCAAATAGAAGGGTTACCCCTCTATTTATCCTCCATTTGGCCCTTCTATATATTTCCCCTTTTTGACCAAATCACACTCTTACTTTAGTTTCCCTCCAATTAAAATATACTTATTTATTTTATTTAATGTCACTTTTATGATTTGTTATTCTTTTAATCTAGTAACACCAAATAAACCTTCTTGGCTCCCTTTTTTCTTATTGACTATAGCCTATAGAAGTTGTATAATCTATTGAGTCATCCTCCATCAATTAGAAAGGGACATTACACAAACCACTACCAACAATCTTACCAAGAAATAATTAATGGCAAACCACAATTGTACACAATAATATTTACTTCTCTTTCTAATTAATAAAATTAAATTTAAATTTTATCTTTAACATATGGTCAAACATCTAAGAATTAGACGGGCTATGATCCACATCTAAGAATTAGACGGGCTATGATCCAAAGGATAAGAAAGATTTTGTAAAATCTAGGAAAATTAAACAAACATTAAAAAAAAATGAATTTAAATTTTATCTTAACATATGGTCAAACATCTAAGGAATTAGATGGGCTATGATCCAAAGGATAAGGAATATTTTGTAAAATGTAGAAAAAATTAAACAAAAATTAAAGTAAAAACTTACATTAATTTAGTGACACCTTTCTTTACACAATTTTAAACTCTTGGGTCCCCTAGGTTGTCATGTACAGGGAGTCGATGTCAATGTCATAATCAATGATATTCATTTCAAAATGGGTGATTTCATCTGCTTTTAGTCCTTGTGTTTAAAGAAGTACAAAATCCACTTTCTAGTATTTTTCATGTTACTGTTGTTACGTTATTGCTTTATTAGAGTACATTTTGATGATTCATAATATAAAGGGCTTATTGTTTGGTACTTTAGGAATTCCATATGGATTTTGATGATTTATAATGTAAATGGCTTATTGTTTGGGACTGTAGGAACTCCATGTGGATAAGATTTGGAGAATCCAATTAATAAGGTGTAATGTGGTCAAAATATATGATGGGGTCATGGGTGTTGGATAAAAAAAATAGGGGATTATATACGAAAATATCAAACTAGATGACACCAATACTACTTTAGAATAAATATGGAGAAATTGCATTAGGATTTGCTTTTCTTTTTGTTAATGTGTTATTTTCCACTTTTTCTAAGCCTTTTTAGGATAATGATATGAATTCCTTAAGTTATTAACATAATATTTTCTTTTTTTGTTAATGTGTTATTTCCCACTATTGAGGATATGGATTAGTTATTATCTTTTTTTTTTATTAAGGTGGTATTTCCCACTCCGCCTAAGCGCTTTTTAAAGATCTATGGATCCCTTAAGTTATTATCATTGTCATTGACACGATTTTGGATCTTCCTTCCAATGTTATACTCTACAAATATCTCCTTCCAATGTTAAAGTATAACTTCAAACGTTGATTTCTTCTCAATGGAAGTTTAGCTGCTACCATTGGCTTTGCTTGGCTTTGCTGCTATTTTTTTTCTCAAATTCGAAAATTTTCATATATGATTAACTATATGTATAATAAAGTGTATTTACATATATGATTAACTATATAAGAATTTGTTTTTATATTAGCAATGTTTTTTTTTTTTTTATACTTATCAAAACAAATTAATATCATTGGGATGAGAAGCACTCTATAACTCGATATGAAAAAACATTAACATAATAATAATAATAGTAATAATAATAATACTGAAAAATAAAAATTAATAATAAAAATTTGTATATATATATATATATATATATATATATAATCATCATCATCATCATATATAATTTATTATTATTATTATTATTATTATATATGTATATATATATGATGATGATGATTAACATCCAGAGACAAATTGACATAGACATAATAAGTAGTGGTTAAGAGGTTGTAATATATTTTAATATATTTTATAATACTTTAATATCAATGTATTGCCCCGGATGGGGTGACACGCGGCGATGCCACGCCACATGGCTCAGCATTGAGCCATAGCGTAAATGCTGATGGCTGCCACCCATCCTCTCCGCATTTACGATGGTAGTCGGCCATTACAACCGCTATACAAAGGAGGGACTCCTCCCTCGCGCGAAAGCTCTTACTCAGACCGCACTCAATATAACTCGGTTTATGGGTAGCCAGGCGAATCCGTCATTTGGTAATTCGAATTTTCGAGCGCCTGGACAGAGCTGGTTCGCTCTCGTCTTGGACCTCCCCGCTGGTTGGGAGCTCTGGTTCAGCTCTAGTTCCCTACCGTCTTGGCTCACTTTCGTTTTGCTGCATTCTCTCTGCATTTTCATCCACCCCTCAACAACTATGACCAAGAAGCGAGGCAGGCCTCTCCATGGCTCGACCTAGTACACCCACAAAGAGAAAAGGAAAAGGAGGAAGAACCTGGAGCATGTTCTGTCGATGGCGACTTCCATTCTACGGAAGAAGGCATGCGCTGACCAATTGTCTCTACATGCCATTATCGCTAAGCCTGGGACAGAGCGTATCATTCATACCATGGCAATTGAACCTGGAAGCACTCTGGAGGGAGGTGTTGTGGACGAGTTTCCAACCTGCTACGTTGAAGAAACACCGTACCTAGAGGATTTAGTGACCACCCTGGAACCCCAAGCCATGGCGCCAGATTTACAGGCTGGTAGCAGTCCTAAAGATGATCCGGCAGACGAATTCCCTATGTGTATCGTTGAAGAGATACCGTGGACGGGTGACTACAGCCCCACCAGCCATGCTGAGAAGGCAATGATTGAGGACGAGGCTCGGGACAATGCTTGCGCAGTTAGGATCATTGACGAGACCAAAGCAGGGATGAAGGAGGAAGCGACTGGTGCAGGTCTGAATGTGATTGAGGCCAGAGCTAGGATGAACGTGGAAGTGGGGAACGAATTCTTTGATGTCGTAGGTAATCATGACTTGCATGGTCCACTCCTCCGTGTAGAGCATTTGGCTCTGGTGTTTGAACTTCGAGGCCACATGGTAGATTAGGAGCACAGAGCCCTTCTCATGGGACAACGTCTGGACTTGCTCCTTGATGCGTACTCCAATGCTCCAGCAAAGAGGAAATGTCCATTCTGTGCACAACCATTCGCCATCCCAGCCAGGTCCACGTGGCAGATAGGCAAGGGCGACAGGTCACCGGGTATCTAAGTTCTCCTATGCTAGTTTGTTTTTAGGTTTTTTCATGCTGTTGTTGCATGTAAACTTGGACTATGGCCATCTGTCCTGGTTTCCTTCGGGCAGGACAGAGAGCAAAACAGTTTTCCAAACTATGTTGGTTTCCAGTAAAACAACAACATTTTTGGTGGCTCAGAACTATATCTCTGTATATATTGTCAATGTTTCTTTGATAACTTAATATAGCAGGTCCTATCTTTTTAACTAAATAAAAATAAAAATATCAATATATTAAATCAATATAGATTATTATATATAATATATTATAAAAAAATATTTTTTCTATTTTCATAAGTTAATATTTACTATATTAGTATAGATCTATCTTAACCTAGCCTATATAGAGATCAAATCTTCGGAAGTGAAAACCTTTTTACTATGTTCATATAATAAAAATTAACTTATAAAAATAGAAAAAATAATATTTTATGAAGATATAAAAATAATATTTTATTATATATTATAAAAAATATATAATTTATAATATAATCATAATATAATATGAATTAATAACTATAATAATATAATATTATAAATTTTATTATAGTTTACCATTAAATTAAAAAACAAATTTGTAATATAATAATATATTATAATAATATAATATATATAATAAAGACATAATATAATATAGAATAAATCAATAACTATAATAAAATAATATTATGAATATGCACATAATAAAAACTTATTAACTATTATATAAAACTTATATAATACTATAAATTAAAATAATACAACTTTGAAACTAAATTAAATATTATATAATAATAATATGTAATATATTAACAATTACAATTACAAATAAGAGTTCAATGGGTTAAGTAGAACGAAGTATATATTGAATAAGATATAGTTGGACCTCACTAGATCTTTCTACCATATTAGGTTTCCAAAAATACAACTAGCAAGCTTATCTCTCATACCATCCTTAAAATGAGGGCTTTTCTGAGATGTGTATCTAATGAAAATACAATAATATAATAATAACAATACATTATCAATATTTAATTGAAGTACACATTATTATTTATATATAGTTATAGAGTGGGTCTAATGGTTAAGAACATGTATTTCTTTCTAAAAGATCACAAGTTCAAATAGAGAGGGAGATAGGGTATGTATATTATTATAATAAATAAATGATAATAGATATATACAATAAATAGAAGAAGAAATGATGACATAAAATATTCTTTATTGAGTATTTCAAAAATATTTAATATATCTTCAAATGATATCACAAGTTCTTAAGTAAGTTGAGATGTACATATGGTTAAATATTGTCAAATGAAAACATTACACATAATCATTCTTGACTTTTATATATCCAACTCAACTATTATCATTAACTAAATTCTTTGAAATTATATTTGTTATTGAATTTCGAACTCAACAAGCAAGAATTTGCTTATAAGGCCCATATTAGCCCCAAATTTTCTCTAATGATATTTTGGAAATAGCCAAAATATGAAGAGTGGGTTTATGGATATCCAAATCAATTACTTGAGAGTGGATTTTTGTATATGTAACTAATTATAAGATTAGTCATGGACAAAAATATGAAGAAGAGTGGGATTATGACTATTGAAATACATCTGAGAGTGCCTAAACACAATTGAGAAGGTTCTGACAAGCCCCCAGAGAGTATTTTTTGCTAGGATATTTAGACAATTAGGAGTTAGTTAAGATCAACTTGGTCTAATGTGTCTTTATGTAATGCATGTTTCTTTAGTGTGTTTTCTTAATAAACATTGGTATGCATTTGTAGTTATGTAATCAAACAGTCATGATATGTTCTAGACATAAAGTGATTTGATTGTTCATATTCTCCTCGATATTAACACTATATTGATCTATCTCTTAACAACTAATTGATCCATGAACTCTATTTAAAGAGCATGGAGGGTCATTTATTGATGATCAATTGTGAGAAATTCATATGTAAAATTATTTTCTTTTTCATTAATATATTGCCTCAAGTGGCCATGTTAATTGGGGTCATGGAATATTTCCCACTTTGAGGGTTTTAACCGCATAATAAAATAGTGTAATGATATTTTATCTATTTTTGTAAGCAGTTTCTTAAGGTGTTTGACCTTTGTGGAAATACCGTATTTTTCTAACATGGTATGAGACTTTGTATGAAGACTCATTGCCATTGTTGATCAAGATCCTAAACTTGTGTTTCCACATGCATCAAAGGATTTTTAAATTCTATTATTTATATGCATTTTTAGGCAGAGAGGGCTATTCCATTGCATCTAGAGTGACTCTTTTAGTTGGAAACACTTTTTGTTCCACATGAAAAGGTTTTTGTTTACCCAAGTTTCATTATGGTTTTTAATATTTTTATATACTATGTTAATATTTCATGTTTTCATTTATATTTTTGGTTTGCTACCCTTTCCAGTTTGTGAATGCTTTTTTTCATCCACTTTGTACAATCTCAACAAACCATAAATAGAGCGGAACATGATTTATTTTCTATGTATACTCTTTGCTCTACACTTTATGTGATCTTAACAAATCAAAAACATAGAGAAAACTTGCAATTTTTGGGTAGGCTAATCAAGATCTAACACCATTCTTGATAAGTTTTGGATTTTGTTTTTTTTATCATTTTTTTTTTTTTGGCATTATTGAAGCTTTATGTAAGCAAAAACAAATATTTTTAAGGTAGCACACGCTTCAAGGAAAATAGTATATAGAAAAGGTCCTTCTCCTCTTTCCTAACATTTGTTATATATTTTTCATCTCATTTGGTTGAGAGTTTCTTTATTAGATAAGAAGTCTTCATTCTAGTCTTTCTTTTCATTAAGTTACTTTTTGAAAAAGTTCATCTAACTTTAAGATACCACATAACTTTATTGCAAATTGAATTTCACTTATATTATAAAAATGAATCACTTTAAAGTAACTTTCACTTATACTATAAAAGTGAATCACTTTAAAGTAACTTTAATGTTCTTTCTTTCAGTTATTTTTGCATGCAACTTTAATTTATAAAGTAACTTTGTAATGTCCCCACTTTGGGACATCATCACAGGGCAGAGACTTATGATGACCAAAGTAGCCAGATGGATTTTATAGTGAGTACATGGGTATTTGAGAGGCATTGTGGGGTCCAGTTGGCATTTATCATCATATTCCATCATTATGAGCCATTCCACACAGGTTGGATTTGGTTTCGTTCCATTCCGACGATTTCCATGATTTTGACTATTTTGAGATATAAGTTAATTAAAATCACTGAAGAGGGCATTTTGGGCACATTACTTGGAGGAACCTATCAGTGTAATAGCTCATTGGAATCGGGAGCAGTAACACTACATGATGGGATGGCTAGAAGTGACTTTCAGTGGCCAGGGAAGCCACAAGGAGAGATAAGGAGATTTTCAGAGGTAAAAAGGTTAATTAATTAATTAAAGTGATTTAATTAATTAATTAAATATTAATAAAAATGAAAGTCACTTTGGATGGACAAGGTGAGCCAAAAATTATAAAAGGAAGGCAAGGGCCTCTACTCATCATTCATGTATGATCTTATTTTGATTTCTGGCTTCTAGCTAGTGAGCCCAATATTGGGGGTTTTCAGGGTTTTGACATAACAAACCCTAGAGGATGATTTGATGGTGAAAGATTCCACCTATCTTGTCCCAATATTGGTCTCGGAGATGCAATACTCTCCCACACCATTCTAGTTCCAGATCTACTTAGTTGTAGGAGGATTCTACATCAGTTTCATGTGCAGATAGAGAGAGGGCGCACCAGTTGAGGGATTCCAGCAAGAGGGGCACTCCATCTTTGGAGAGAGATTCATTGTAGGAGATTGGCAGGGTCATTGAGGATTCTATCACTTGGGTTTTCATTGTAAGGCCTTGGACATCAGATCTAGTGCTTTATGAGATAGTTTTATGGCTCAGATTATTTCTTGAGCAGTGGGGCGAATTGAAGAGAAGGAGGGCTTTTTTGAGATCCAGATCTAGTCTGTTTGGAGGGGTTACACTTCATATCTGACCCTGAGACTTTACCTAGTGACTTACAGTATCCTGATCTATATTTCTAGAGAGTTTCAGAGAATTTGGAGGCCTCCTTTTGCAGGGTCGAATTATCTAGGGTTTCAGTCATCCAGTGGGGCACACCATTCAGTGGGGGATTTCAAATCTATAAAGATTGAGAGGGATCTTGGAGATTCAATCACCTAGGTTGTTCTTACCATCACCCGATCTCTCAGTTGGAATATTTATTAGGGTGATTGGACACTTTTGGTAGCAGGGCCGAGTTATTGAGGGTTTCAGCCTTCTATTGGAGCGTGGCATTCTTCAGCTGGAGAGTTTGGCATTCATATCTGTTTGTATTGATCTTTATTTCTTATTCATCCTTTGGAGGCATATTTTGTATTAGCGGGAGCATTTTGTAGCAGCTCTTATCTATTGTCTATCTTCTTGGCCATCTGTTGATAATTCCAAATCGGCATCTTCATTGTAGCAGGGTTCTCTATTTTATGAATAAAGAAGAATTGAGATGTTTTGGCTTGTCTATCTTATTGCATATGGTTGAGGTATGTTCCATGGTTATCTCTTTCTGTTATTTTCTGCATACACACATATAAACACATCTAAACAAGTAGATCAACAAAGTGTTTGACGAAATACCTCACTCAGAAAAAGTTTTAAAAAGACACCAAAACAATGATGATCCTTGCATAATGGCTTGGGATCATTACAATGGTATCAGAGCTTAGATTCTTGCCAACCATTGGGGATTAGCAAAGTTAGAATAAGATGGATATTCTTATCAGGATTGAGGAGTGTGAAAGGGAATATAAAACCATCAATAATTTCAAAGGGCTCATAACATTCCAATGGTTCCTATCATATAAAAATCCTAGTTGGAGAAAAAAGAAGATTGCAGGTGGGCTCAAGGCAATCGAGGAAATTAGAGCAGCCTTTGGGTGGAATACCATGCCCACTAGGAAGGAAAAACAAAGAAACCCCATACCTAGTAGGAACACGCAACATTGCTACAGTTGCAAGGTGCCTTGGGAACCTGATCATATGTGTAGGGGTAAGGGTAAGAAGCATATTATTGAGGTACGAGAGGACATTGATGATGAGGCTTGTGAGGATGGATCAATTGAGGCTTATCTGGGGCAGTCCGATGATGATAGTGACTCTTGCATAGAGGCTAGTGATAGTGACTCTACCTCAAAGGATAGTGATGATGACTCTTGCACAGAGGCTAGTGGTGCTTGCACGCTTGCGGAGGAGGATGGCCCTTGTGTAGTGGATAGGTAGCTAGATGGACAGGACAATAGCACTAGTGTCTCAGCAGACATATCACATACCATTGATGACCTTACACCTCAGTAGTTTGGTGACACTAGTGAGGAGTCACACGTGTTAGCACCTAGAGATGATGAGCTTCCTATGGGGGTTGTGGCACATCTGTCACCTATTCAGACACTCATGAAAGCCACGTCACATGAGGAGATCAGTGGAATGACGAGTATAATGGATGAGCTTAGTGTGAGGGATGCACACCATGGACAGGTAGACCCACAGGTCCAGGAGGAGGTACATGACGTACTGGGAGTTGACCTCACACATACAGGTCAGCCAGAGGAGATGGAGTCACAACCATTGGAGACTCCATTGGTTGAGCAGGTTACAGAGGCTGATAGATTGATGGAGCACTTACTTCCAGGATTAGCCTACATTGATGAGGATGCACTCTTTAGCAGTCAGGATGACCATAGCATGTGTCTGGACACAACTATATGGGATCTAGGCGCAGATGATAGTAGCAGGTTGAGTGCATAGGAGGATACAACTGCTCATTCAGGATACAGTGTGAGTCAGGGGGAGATGGCATCTAGTGATGGGATGCAGTGGCATACAGGAGTACCCAGTAGCACAAGAGACAGTGGATAGTTCAACACGACATCTTATGCAGAGGGTGTTTTTGGGGATTCCAAAGTTGACACTAGCAGGACTGACACTAGAATTGAGGGGTCTGAGATGGCACCTCAGCATGACCATGATCAAGAGTCACACCATGTAGAAACACAGTTGAGAGTTAGTGAGGCTATGATCATGGTAGCCACTAGATGTATTGATGACATGCATGCAGTGATGGAATATTACCATTGGAGAGCATTAGTGGCACAGGGTAACTCAGATGGAGGATTTTCCATGGATGATTTTCACACTCTCCGGGAGAGAGTATCTGTGATGAGGACTGACTACCAGCAGTTGTTGACAGACAGGGACTATCTACTGAGGGTTGGTGAGATCTATCAGGAGGCTTTGAGGGAGAAGGAGTTGGAGATGGTTCGACTCACTCAGGAGTTGGAGAGCACTCGAGGATTCTTGAGAGGCACACAGAAAACCCTTCAAGAATCAGAGTCTAGATCAGTTGAGTC
>ML781274.1:284774-311891 GCA_009831015.1 Picea engelmannii
TGGTGAAAGATTCCACCTATCTTGTCCCAAGATTGGTCTCGGAGATGAAATACTCTCCCACACCATTCTAGTTCCATATCTACTCAGTTGCAGGAGGATTCTACATCAGTTTCATGTGCAGATAGAGAGAGGGCGCACCAGTTGAGGGATTCCAGCAAGAGGGGTGCTCCATCTTTGGAGAGAGATTCATTGTAAGAGATTGGCAGGGCCGTTGAGGATTCTATCACTTGGGTTTTCATTGCAGGGCCTTGGACATCAGATCTAGTGCTTTCTGAGAGAATTTTATGGCTCAGATTATTTCTTGACCAGTGGGGCGAATTGAAGAGAAGGAGGGATTTTTTGAGATCCAAATCTAGTCCGTTTGGAGGGGTTACACTTCAGATCTGACCCTGAGACTTTACCTAGTGACTTGCAATGTCCCGATCTATATTTCTGGAGAGTTTCAGAGAATTTGGAGGCCTCCTTTAACAGGGCCGAATTATCTAGGGTTTCAGTCATCTAGTGGGGCACACCATTCAGTGGGGGATTTCAGATCTACAGAGTTTGAGAGGGATCTTGTAGATTCGGTCACCTGGGTTTTTCTTACCATCACCCGATCTATCAATTGGCATATTTATTAGGGTGATTGGACACTTTTGGTAGCAGGGCCGAGTTATTGAGGGTTTCAGCCTTCTATTGGAGCGTGGCATTCTTCAGCTGGAGAGTTTGGCATTCAGATCTGTTTGTATTGATCTTCATTTCTTATTCAGCCTTTGGAGGCATATTTTGTATTAGTGCGAGGATTTTGTAGAAGCTCTTATCTATTGTCTATCTTCTTGGCCATCTGTTGAGCATTCTAGATCGACATCTTCATTGTAGCAGGGTTCTGTATTTTATGAATAAAGAAGAATTGAGATGTTTTGGCTTGTCTATCTTATTGCATATGGTTGAGGTATGTTCCATGGTTATCTCTTTCTGTTATTTGCTGCATAGACACATATAAACACATCTAAACAAGTAGATCAACAAAGTGTTTGACGAAATACCTCACTCAGAAAAAGTTTTAAAAAGACACCAAAATAGTGACGATCCTTGCATAATGGCTTGGGATCATTACAAACTTCAATATACAAGTGATTCTAATTTATTTTACAAAAGTGGATCACGTTATATAAAAGTAACTTCTTTGTAAAACTGAGCTTATAGGAAAATTTAGAGAATGAATGGATTTTTGTTTTATGCAACAACCTCATTGTACATCCATCACCATGTGAGCCAACATAGATGTGCCATATGGAACTTTGGTTACCTTTTATTCCTTTCTTAATAATGACACAACTTTGACATCCAGAGTCCATTTTCAGTGTCATTTTTTTAATTATATATTTTTTCAAGATTTTTCCATCCAAACAGTCAATTTATACTTTTTAAGACATATTACCTACATATTTTAATATGACTTGTCCAATTTATATTTTTTTTGAATAGTTCAAAATACTTCTCATGGTAATCTCATATGAAGGATGTAATAAAAGGTAAAGGAATTTATCATATTACCTTGAGAAAAGAAGATACCCCCACTTATGCCTCAAAGAAATCCAAACGAGATAGTAAAAATGACAAAGAACATGGATTAATCTAAATGTCCATCTATAGTGATATACAGTTCATCTTCAAGGAGTTAATAAATGACATGACACTTGGGAAAGGGTGGAAGTTGTATTTGGTAAACACAATGAGATTCAATCCTGCTAGCTTCAAAACCAAATGATTTCTTTAAATCCCAATGATTTCTTTAACATTGAAGATTATCTATCTAAGTTCAAAACACTCGAACTTTTATTTGAAGTCTATAAATAGAAAAGAAGGATGACCAATTGATATATGCTAATATTATTAATCTTGGTAGTGCATATTTTGTTTTTGTATCCACTTCTCGCTCCACCATAGAAGCTTTAGAGGATGTCGACACACCATCCTCCCTTGAATCCTTTTGTTATTATGTGATTAGAGAGAAAGATAAGCTCTTACATATTGGAGTGACTAGTACTACAAGTACCGTGAAGATAAAATATGTAAAACATACTAGAAAACAACCTCCAATAAACCAATGAAAATATTTATTATGTAGATGCATCATTATTACCAAAAATACCTATAAATAAAGGACAAGGGCATCAATAACCACTGCATATACTAGATAGTTATTTTGGTTGAGGCTTTATTTAATAAAACTTTTCATATGCTCTCACCCACTTTGATATGATTGTGATTACCATATTCAAGGCATATATTATTATGTTTTCAAAGAATTATATGGTTCATTATTATCTCTTATTTAGTATGAAGGTTTTGAAATGTTTGGATCTTTTAATTATAGAAATGGGTCAACCTAGAAAATAACCTTTTACAAGACACTTCATGGGCCAAACCCACATCATTTTTCCCCTTATAACCAATCACGAGAAACATTTGGAGACTTCACTGTGATTGACAGGTGGTAACTAGCATAAACTGTCAGTGCCTTAGTTCCAAACACCTCACCTCAAAGGTGCCTCAAAGGGATCAACGGATTTGAAGTCATGACCTTCCCAACTTCACAAGAGATATCTCACATATGGCTCATAACTACTTGAGATAACCCTCCAAGCTTGTAAACCCTACATCTATCTCATAAAATCATTCTTTTTAGCCATTACTTTGCGAATACATGTTTAAGAGAGCTCATGATTCTGCATAACAGTCTCACTTTGATATGTGCAAAGCAACACTAACACAAAATGATGATGCAAAATTTGGCACCTATTTATTAGTTAATTAAACTCATATGTTAAGAGAGAAGTTCTGAATGTATGACCTTCTTTCATAATTTACATTTTTCTCACGACGTTTTTATCCTCATACTTTTATTTATTTCCATTAATTTTGTTTCAAAAAAAACTAAACTATTAACTACATTTCTCAATCTCATTAACCTATTTTAATAAAAAAATGAACATTAATATATAAAAACGTGTTGCATAGCATCTTAGTCCCCATGACATAAGTTTGAAATTGAAAATACAAAAAGACACAGTGCATTCGTAAGTAAAGAAGGACAATTATGCTCACAATAGTCCATAAAAATATAGTGCATTCATAATAAGTAAAGAAGGACAATTTTTCTCACAATAGTCTATAAAAAAACAATGCATTCATAATAAGTAAAGACAAACAATTCTACTCACAATAGTATATAAAATGAAAATGCATTGATAATAAGTAAAGAAGGACAATTATGCTCATAGTACCCCATAAAACACTTTACGAGGGTCTCTTAAGATAAGTTTATTAGATATGTATACAACGTTTTATTTTTGCTATGTTGCTTCTCCATTATTTTGCAGGCGTTTTCAATAGTGTTTATATCTAACATTCACCATCACACTAAATAATGACCAAGGCTTGTGCACCACATCAATGTACTATGTGTGATTTTTTTTTTATTTGACAATAGTTTTGTGGTAGTGATCTCTCCAACAAATCCAACGAGTGAACCCATTGACATGTCCAAATTATCCAAATTCTAGAGAATGTTTATCCCATATCTACATATATAAAAGATCTTGAATTAAAAAAAAATCAGAGTGATCTAAGAAACCATTGTTGCTAGAGATGTGGAAATAACTACATAAGAGAACTCTCAATCTACCGAGGATTGAATGTGTAAAATTGCATAACATTTTACAAAAGTTTTTAATACATATTTATAGATGCAATAACTATAGAAGAGAACTCTCAATTGGTCGAGGATTGAACGTGCGAAATTGTAGAACCTTTTGCAATAGGATTTAATACATATTTATATATTTGTGTAATGAGATAGTTGTAAAAGAAATTCACATCCGCTATTATTGTAGATGACACATACCTATTAAACTATGATGGATATAAATGCACGCATGTCGAAAAAATGTTTTTCTCAAGGAAAAGTCAGGCTAGGGAACAAGGGATTTATTTGAATTTTATAACAGTTTTTATTTATATGATGTTTGGTCAGTAAATCAATTTTTTATTGGTTTTAATTTAAAAATGTTTTTAATTTATAAAATGGAAAAAATAATATTTTATTACTTAAAAGTAGTGCAAAAAACACATCTTGTATGGATCGTGCATAGTTGTCCATCGACTTCCACCTGGTTTGCATGCATGCTACCCATGTATGTACTCCACTTGGTTTGGATTCATTACACTCACCAAGGTTCAATCCTCAATTTTAAAACCCACTAGGGATAACTAAAACTTGACCTAAATGCAATGAATGTAAGCTTGGATTGGGTTGTAGGGCGCAAACGAGGTCATGTAGCATGTTCTAGTATTCTTGACCTCATCCCAGGATCAAAAAACGACCTATGTCATGTGAAATGCATGGTATGGAGCTGAGTCATGAGGGTGACCATTTCATCTCAAGTAAGACATTTTAGAGGCTCATGCGGTGGGATGAAACTTTGAAGAGGATTTGGAAGCGGATACAATTTGTTTTCTTCCCAGATTTTTCTTTCAAAGGTATCGATATCACAGTTCCTAAACTTCCTGGTAGTGGTTTTAAAATAAGTAAATAGGTCAAGGGTTTGATATCTATTCATGCTTTCTTGTCTCTACACCCTTTTTTGTTTCATCTCAGGTAGGACATTTTCCAGTGCAGTGAGCTGGAACTTCAAGGAGGATTTGGAAGAGGATTTAGTCTGTTCACTTCCTGGAGTTTTCTTCTGAAGTTATTGATCTCACCATTCCTCAACAATTTTTTCATTCTAATAACATCTTATATGTGAATATCGATCGATTAAATATAATTGAATCCATATCAAGTAGTCGATTTAATGTTGAACAATGCCCGACAAAAGGAATTTAAATTAAGGGTTTTCCCTAGATTTTAAGGATGGTCTTTTAAACTGAAAATTTGAAGGGAAATTTTACCTTGTTCCTAGTCTATAAACAGTACATTGTAGGTTACAAATTCTCTCACAGATAGTGTAGGCATGGAACAAATGTTATTTCTTTATTGAAACAAAACTCGAAAACCCTACAATAAATCTCACAAGGTATTGTGTGGTTATATGCCAAAAAATGGATCCCTAGGTGTTGCTCAAAACCATTTTTTTTGTCTTGTGAGTGGAACCCTTTCACAATGAAGCTATGGTGGTGGTACTTAGTGGCTCGTTGAGATTCCCCTTTCAAGGAGAAGGAAATTTTGTATGAAAGAGAAGTGAAATGCCTGTTGAAATATTGTAACTTCGAAGGATATTTTAATTATATTTGAGTTATTATGTTATAGATCAAATCCCCTTTTGCAGATTGATCATGTCGGGTTTTGTGTAAGATAAAATCCCCTTTTTTGGATTGTTCAAACCATATTTATATGGTAGTATTTGTAAATTCAAACCCTATTTTTTATAAAGTGGTTTTAATGACCTCTATAAGAAGTCATCCCTACCATGTGAAGAGACATAACCCTAGTGCCTCCTCAACCAGTATTTATATGTGAGGATGGTGCCTCACTTGAATATAGACACTCAATCATCTAGTGCGCATATCTTGAAGGAAGTTGTAGTTGCAGGAGGAAGGACAAGAGAGGTGCATCCTCAATCTTGGTTTATTCTTGGTGTTTTGGTATTAGTCTTGGCATTGTATTGGCAATCTATTATTGCAGAAGTTTTTGATGGGTTTTCTCCCCCATGAGGGTTTCCCAGGATAAAATACATTCTGATTGTGTTTCTTTGAATGACCCTCTTTATGCTATTTTTTTGGAAATGCATTGAATGCTCATGTAATTTGGAAATAACCTAATAACAGTAGTAAAAAGTTAACATGGTATAAGAGCTTGACTTAATAGAGCATCTTTCACCGGGTATCTAGACGCCATTGTTGTTGTACAAGAAAATTAGGGATTTCTACTGAAGAGGAATTTTTGACCAAAAAATATCTTGGGAATTGCATCGTGCCCTAGCACATCTTTTGGTAGCTTGAATGAAATTTTCCAATGGTTAGTTTCTCTGAAAAGTCAAACCCTAGTTTTGACTGGTACCAGAAACCAGAACCGATACCAGAAGTACTAGTCCAGAATTGTGCAGGTCAAGTTTCAAGGGGTAAAACTTGGATTTTTATGAAATAGTCATCTCCAAGAAACTTGCCTCAGCCCAACGCATCTCTTGGTAAGTTCGGTTTCAATTTTTGATCATTTTCATTTTCTGGTCATTTTCTTAGCTCCGGGTTAAGATGTCTGCAAGCACCAATCTTGTTGAAAATTTAGAAGGTGTGGAAAATTTAAGTTCATGGAAGTACATAATTGGATTCATTCTTGAAGAGAATGACCTTGCCAAATTCATAAAATCAAATGTACTAGAACCCGAAGAAAATGAAGCCAAAGAGAAGTACAAGAAGGATATGATTAAGGCCAAAAGAATAATTGCAGATTCCATTAAAGACAACTTTATCCCTCAAGTGTCTTATAAGAATACTCCAAAATACATGTTTGATTCCCTAACTAGAATGTATGAAGGAAAGAACATGAACCGAAAGATGAACTTGAGAACCCAACTCAAGAATACGAAGATGCAAAAAAGAGAAATAGTTCAAGACTATTTCTCTAGGGTTTCTCAATTAAAGGAACAATTAAAGGAAATTGGAGACAACTTGGATGAATATGAACTCATAATGACAACTCTTAATGGTCTTGCAAGACCTTGGGATGCCTTCATCCAAACTATTTGTGCAAGAAAAGAGAAGCTCCAATTTCACAGTTTATGGGAAGAATGTGTTCAAGAAGAAGCAAGAGTAGCCAACCAAGAAGACATCCTATTAAGAGATGAATATAAATACCTAAATTCTCATGCTAAGGGTGGGAAGAAAAATTTTCATTTTTAAAAGGAGACCTACTTTCATAAAGAATATCACTCTCCAAAGAGATTCCATAAATATCATAAGGGTCAAAGAAAGGGAAAATATTTCTCCTCCTATCAATTTTATCATTGTGATAGGATGGGACACATTGCTAAGAACTATCCTACCAGAAGGGAAGAATACATAAGGATAAATAACAAAAGACATCATGTCCATGCAACTGAAGATGTTGATCCACCCAAGAAGTTAACTAAAGAAGACATTGAAGATTATGTTTTTTTCTCAGCACTCTAAGGAAATGTGACACCTGGAGAGGATACTTAGCTCATAGATAGTGGTGCATCTAAGCACATGAAAAGTCAAAATGATATTCTCTCTAGCATTATAGAAAAATACTTCCCCCAGAAAGTTTCACTTGGAGATGATTATCAGTACCCTATCAAAGGAATGGGAGAATCCACCTAGAAACTTGATTCATGAACTCTGATGAGAATGAAGGATGTACTTTATGTACCAGGTTTGACAAAGAACTTACTTTCTATCTCAACTCCAGATAAAAAAAATTTTAGGGTTGCATTCATAGATGGTTAATTTCTTATGTGGACTAAAGGAAAAATTATAGAAGATGCAGTTGTTATTGGAATGGAAGAAGGTGGGTTGTACAAGTTAAAAGGTCACTCAGATGTAGCCTTAAATCACTCTACTGAAATTCCTTGTGAACTTTGGCTTAGAAGACTAGCTCACATAAACTACAAATCCTTACCATATGTAAGTAAGGTAGTTACATGTTTACCGGAATTAAAGGTTGATCATGAAGGTGTATGCAAGGGATGTGCACAAGGAAAGAAAATAAAGAATCCCTTTCCAAAGAGAGATAGTAAGGTATAAGGAATCTTGGAGCTTATCCACTCATATGTATGTGGTACAATTCCATAAACCTCTCTAAGAAGTTATGTATACTATGTATCATTTATCGATGATTACTCTCATAAGACTTGGGTTTATTTCTTGAAGTCAAAAGATGAAGTACTTGGAAAATTCAAGGAATTCAAAGCCTTGGTAGAAAAACTCTCCGAAAGGAAAATTAAGATTCTCAAGTCAGACAATGGAGGAGAGTACACTTCAAATGAATTTGTAATCTTTTTCAGAGATGTCGAGATTAAGAGGGATCTCACCACTCCCTATAATCCTAAAAAAATGGTGTATTAGCAAGAAATAATAGAACGATTATGGAAGCAATAAATATTATGATTCATGATCAATATCTTCCAATGCACTTATGGGATGAAGCAACAAGAACAACAATATATGTCCAAAACAGATTATCCCATAGTTCACTTGGATTCAAAACTCCCAAAGAAATGTTCACCGGAAAAAATACATAAGTAATCCATCTCAAAATATTTGGTTGTCCATTATTTGTACACATTCCAAAAGAAAAGATAACTAAGTTGGATCCTTCAGGAAAGAAGGGAATATTTCTTGGATAAAGTGAGGTCTCTAAGGCCTTCAGAATATACATACTAGGTTATCATCATATTGATATTAGCAAAGATGCAAAATTTGATGAAGATGCAACACTCAAAAGATCAAGGAAATTCCATCTTGAAGAAGTATATGAAGAAGAACCTGCATCTAACAGAGTTGCAGAACCTGAAAAGGAAGTTACAATTACCCCTAATGATGATATTCTAGAATATCATGATATGATAGAATCTCAAGAAACTCCCCGTATGACAATCTCTCATAAGAGAAAACTAGCTTGGGCAAGAGAATGTATTCAAGATGCAGAGAAGTATGGTGCCCTAGAAGGAACCATGGTAGAAAGAAAGAAACCTAATCCACTCTCCAACTATATGGCCTTGATGTGTGATATCGTATAAAAGGAACCTACTTGCTTTGAAGAATCCATTCAAAAGAAATAATGAATGGATGCCATAACAAAAGAATACTAGCCCATTATAAATAATGAAGTATGGGAAGTAGTTCGTTGACCAAAGAAAAAAGATGTGGTATCTTCGAAGTGGATATACAAAATAAAACATGCAGTAGATGAAAGTATTGAAAATCATAAGGCAAGATTTGTGGCTCGTGGTTTTTCTCAAAAGGAAGGTATTGACTATGAAGAAACATTTTCTCATGTAGCTAGATACACTTCTATCAGAACCATCATATCTCTTGTAGCTAAAATGAAGTGGAAGTTACACTAGATGGATGTGAAAGCAACTTTATTAAATGGTGTTATTGAAGAAGAAGTGTATATAGAACAACCATAAGGCTTTGAAGTTGAATATAAAAATACTCATGTCTGCAAGTTGAAGAAAGCTATGTATGGGTTGAAGCAAGCTCCTAGAGCTTGGTATGATAGAAGGTTCCTGACAAGCTTGGTATGGCAGAATTGATAGTTTCCTAATAAGCTTGGGATTTACCAAGATTAAAGTTGATTCTAACCTTTAATTCACTGTTATGAATGATGAGCCCTTCATATTGCTAATATATGTGGATGATTTATTCTTGATTGGAGAAGAAAATATTATCACAGATTGCAAGAAGAATCTTGCTACAAAGTTTGAGATGAAAAACCTAGGCCCTATGCGTTATTTCTTATGTCTTGAAATTTGGCAGAGCCCAGAGAATATATTCCTTAACCAAGGGAAGTATGCAGTTGAAATACTGAAGAGATTTGACATGTTGGAATGTAAATCCATGAACACACCCATGGAAACGAATTTGAAGCTCCTAGTTGATACTTTGTCATAGTTGGTTGATGCTACTCTATATAGACAGATTATTGGATCGTTGATGTATCTGACAAATACCATGTCAGATATATGCTTTGTTGTGAAAACCTTGAGTCAGTATCTGGTGTATCCCAGACATGTTTACCTTGTAGTTGCAAATCATGTGATGAGATACCTTAAGGGTACGTTGGATTATGGTCTCTGTTATACTGGAGATCATGATTTCAGAATATATGGTTATACTAATTCACATTGGGATGGAAGTGCTTCAGAAAAGAAGAGTACTTCAGGATGTTGTTTCATTTTGGGGTCATCCATGACTTCATGGAAAAGAAGGAAGAAATATAGTATTTCTCTCAGTGTGGAATAAGCAGAATACATTGTGGCATGTTTCACCAGTTGTGAAGCCATATGGCTTCGAAAGTTGTTGACAAGTCTATTTGATCTAGAGATGGAAGTGACTGTGATTCTATGTAATAACCAAAGTTGTATAAATATGTCAGAGAAACCAATGTTCCATGATAAATCAAATCACATAGAGATCCAATATTTCTACATTCGTGATATGGTGTAGAGGGGAGTTGTAAAGATCCAATGTGTTGGAAAAAATGAGTATGTTGCAGATGTGTTGACCAAGCCTCTGTATTGTGTGAAGTTTGATTACTTCTGAGACAATCTTGGTGTTTTCTGAAAAGACCTCCCTTGAAAGGGGGAGTGATGATGATGATACTATGGTATCCTAACGAACAATGGGTAGATCCGTTAGGATTTTATATCCTAGGGGATTGATCATCCATGGAAAGATCGTGAAGGTCTAGTAAGGACGGTCTGTCAGAGTACATGTGCATGTATATGAAATATTTGGTTAGTAGTGGTATCTCCGTTAAGATTTTATATCCTAGGGATTCTTATGATTTTTGGGAATATCTTGAAAGTCCGGTAAGGACGATCTGTCAGAGTAACACATGATAGCTTGTTAGGATTTTATATCCTAGGGAATCTTATGATTCCTAGGAAGATATCGAAGGTTCGATAAGGATGGTATGTCAGATTACCACAAATGTTTCTTTTGATATACCTGCCTCATTATGTTGCCACATGTTTTTGATGTTGTTGTTCCAGCCTCATGTTGTTGTTGATGTTGTTCTAGCCTTGTGTTGTTGATGATGATGTTCCAGCCTCATGTTGTCGATGATGTTTTGGTTCTAGATTCATGGTATTGATGTTGATGTTTCAATTTTATGTTGTTGTTGATGATGATGATGATATTTATTCAACTCCATTCTATAAACGATGATGATATTGATGATGAGAAAAACTTCCGATGATTTATAGATGTGATAGTCAATGTTTCATATGTTGTTGATGTTGATGCCCTCTCCTTCTCTTGATGATGTTTTATTGGGTCATGTCACTAGAATACCCTTCTTGTTAAGGGGGAGTGTTGAAATATTGTAACTTTGAAGAATATTCTAATTATATTTGAGTTATTATCTTATAGATCAAATCCCCTTTTGCGGATTGATCATGTTGGGTATTGTATAAGATCAAACCCCCTTTTGTGGATTGTTCAAACCATAATTATATGGTGGTATTCGTAAATTCGGTCCCTAGTGTTTATAAAGTTATTTTAACCACTTTTGGAAGACGTTGGACCTACCATGTGAAGAGACATAACCCTAGTGCTTCCTCAACTAGTATTTATATGTGAGGATGATGCCTCACTTGAATATACACTCTCACTCATATAGTGCACATATATTGAAGGAATTTGCAGTTGTAGGAGGAAGGACAAGAGAGGCACATGATAAATCCTTGTTTATTCTTAGTGTTTTGGTCGTAGTATTGGCATTGTATTGGAAACCTGTTATTGAAGAAGTTTTTGTTGGGTTTCTCCCCCATGAGGGTTTCCCAGGACAAAATGTTGTGTACCTTGTGATTTTGTTTCGTTTAATGATCCTCGTTATGTTGTTGTTTTGGAAATAGATTGTGTTGTTCCTGAGATTTATTCTAAGGCTCAAAGAATAATATTAGGCATTAAAGGTTTTAAATGAAATTTTTTTATGAGTGATTTTTTGACCTTTAGTTTTCCAAGAAATAATATTTAAATGAAATTAATAAAAATACAGTACATAGGTTGTATCTCATTATCTGAGTCGCAATTACAATGTCAAATGATGTAGAATGATTTACAAAAATGTTAAAACAAATTCAGGTATCAATTACAAATAAGTCTCACCTTGTTTGCAGTAGAAGAAAAGTAGAAGATGCACCCTTGAACAGGATATAAAATGCAGTAATTCATATAGATCAAAGGTATTGTTTTACTCATGTTAATAACAGAGGAAAATTTGTTTACTGAATGAACTCCTGGTATAATATGATCATAGTATATGTAATAGTAAATTGTAATCAATCACTCTTCAATAATTACAGAAAGAAATTCAAAGAAATGGAAACACAAAGGGAACACATAACTCAAATTGAACGAAACTTAGAATCTTTGTCTGCACTTGTATTAATACTAAAAAAAAAGATTTCTCTATTACATTCGAGAAGAATCAAACTCGAATAGATCTTAAATCTATCTATTTATACAAAAAATTTCACAACTGAAAATTGTTGGACTTCCCACAATGTATCACTAAAAATAGAATACATCCAAATAAAATAACAGTATGCAAATATTTTGAGTTTTGTTGTCGCTTCCTCTGTCTCTTCGTCTGCTTGTATATTCCCTCACTTTCCTTTGATATTTGAGCCGGGTACACATGTCCATTAAGGCCACCACAATCATTCAGATTACTGTCTTAGTCATTTGATCTCGTTTCCATTTGTCCCTTCGGGTGTGTTCAGTGGGGAAAGGAATTGTAGTGGAAGACATGGGGGGGGGATGGTTAGATGAATAGATCATCATTGGATCATTAAGGGATGGATAACGGTTATAGGGAAGATTAATTTTTTACTATAAGAATGATGGGGAAACAAGTGTCCAATAAGGAGGTGGGACACAAGAATGTGGGTGGTAGGGATAGGTGGGGTAAATGATGGTTGAAGGGTTAAAGGTGAAGTGGGTGGAGAAAGTGAATGTTGTGTATGCTTGTTCATTTTCTCCCCGCTACACTTGCTTTTCCCTCTTCAATGCATTGGGTGCACCTGTCCATTAATCCTATCATGAACCTTGAAGGCTCAATCCTTTCATTTAACTCGAAGGAAAACATATTCTTATGTATTTTTGGCATATTCTCCTGGATCTTGTTCACCTCTTGGAGTGTGGTCTGAAACTGTGAATTTGGATTAACCAACCATTCATTTATTTTAATTAAATCAATTTGGATCATCTCTTGGATGGCCACCTGAGTGTTTTCCTTGTTCTTTCTGGAGCTTTGTTGGTTCAATTATATCTCAATCTGCTCCAAGGCCTCTGAGATATTATTCCCTTTGAACTCAATTATATTTTTGTTTAATGAAGACAATGCCTCTAGAAAATCCTCTTTTACATCGCTGGCAAGTTTCTTTCCTTCTTCCAGATTTGTTTCCCAGGATTTTAGGGCCATTTCGCCTCTTACTTGTTCATAATGAGAGAGAAGGGTAAGACCAGTGGTATTAGCTCTCTACATCCATATGAGAACTTCTTGAAAATTAGACCGGGCTGGGCAGGCCTCTTTTTCCTTAACATAAATATCTTTTAGAGAAAGGTCCACTACCTTATAGAATTTCTAGATGGCATATACTTTTAGATAGATTTCTTGTAGGGATACTTCCAGCCTCTCATTTAGTTCTCATGCTTGAGCTTTGAATTCCAAAATGTCTATCGTTGTGTTCTATGTTAGGGTCATTCTGGCTTGCAACTACTCAATCAAGTTGTCACACTTAGTAATTAGTGCTTTTCTTGTCTGTGAACTCTAGTAGAGCAACACAAGGTTATCCTGTAGATGTTTAATTTGTTGATGATCACTAGCCCTGATTTTCACAAAGAACTGGTTCATCCTGCTTCTGATAGTCTGGTCTATATTATATATCTCATTTTACAATTGTTCTACCAAGAGGCACTTATGTCATAGTTGTTCAGTTAAATTGTCCACTGACCATTGATTAGCAGTGAAAAAATCCCCCAATGAACCTGCAACTTCTTTTGCAAACTCTGTACCATCATGGTCTTTCCCGTCATACACCAGTCTTTTCCTTCTAGTGATAACTCCATCCTTTTGGTGAGATTACCTCTTCATGATGGCTTTCCGTTTCCTGCTAAAAAATAAATCTGAAGGAAGCATCTCTTCGGGAAAGATAAGAGTGAGATCGCTTATGAAAGTAAGTTCAGAACTAGGATTTCTAAAGCTGGTCTGTAGAGGAGTTAATGATTTGATAGGATAACTAATTTCGGTGGAAGGTCCTTGTTATATTTTATTTGGGGTGCCAACTGGAGTAGTTGGCATTGAATGAGGGAGGACTTGTCTCAGATTCATGAAGGCTTCGAACCGAGATAACACTTTTGGATCCTTAAATCCTGATAATGATGCTATTATCTCATGAAATACCACATCGGGACCCTTTCTGATTTCCTCATCTTTGTGGTTAGTGGAGAAACTTGGCTCATATCTTGTAGGCCTAGATTCTTATGAAGGAGGCACTAGTATTGACTCTCCCTGCAATATCTTTGGTAAACTATTTCACCTGTGTTTATGAAAGATGAGGAAACCAACCTGTTGGTCAGTGGGAAGGGTCTAGAATCTGATTCAAACTTCCTCATAAGATCTAACTCCCCTAAAAATTTTGTCATAAGGAGAATTCTCATGGATGTATCACTTCATGTTAAACTGAGCCAGATGATTTTCCACTATCTTATGTGGATCATGCTTTTTGAATTCAATGTCAACTAATTTGACATCCTCCAAGGCTACGTCCTCGACTTTAGAGTGACCGAAATATAATAATGTGAACATGCCAACTTGAATAGGAAAAGTTGGCCACACCTTTTTTTGCACTTCTTTTAACTCCTTGTTGATACCTCCTGCCACTTTCTGGTATGCCACTTCTCTGCACACCAGCATGTTGGGTAAAAACTGTGGGAGGGCATGAGGAGGAATTGAACAAACAAATACTCTGATATAGGATAAATTCTCCTTAATGAACCAGTCTGCAAGCTTGCCTAGGTTCCCCATAATCCTTTCTGAAATCCAGGGTGACAGGTGACCATAAATGGCTATATGAACAGGCACTACAAAATTGTGACAGATTTCATAGAATAAATATTTGGCATTCTCCTCCCATAATTTGGAGTGATAGAAATGAATTGGTTCAGAACTGGCCGGGGTCCAACTCTAGTTCATCAGGGTAAAATGGGTCATGAAACAAATGGAATCCATAACATATTTCGACATGTAAAAAGGGGCAGGCTTCCCTTTTGATTTTGCTGATTTATAATCAACGATTTCCTTGGCCAAATTATCCAACAACATTTTGGCCCAATTGAAAGTATAACCCTTGGCTACCTCGTTCATGATGGATACCCACTCAACCGAGAAATGTGTAGGGTTCTTCTTCTCAAAAATGCAACAAAGAATCATGGCTACATACAACATATGAGCGTCAAAATATGTCGTGGCGTATATACCATGAGCATCGGCTTTGAAATTTTCTGGATGTCCCCACCAGGTCTTGACTATATAATGACCATTTCTAGCATATAGGGTGCATTCCTTTCTCTCAAAATCTAGAAGGAATGAAAACTTGTAAGTGTATTTAGGAGTAGGGGAAATTTTTTACATTACTTGTAGGTACTCTAGTCGAAAAGAGCCGTCGACGACCTACTGGTCATTGATGATGCTCCTGGTTTGCATGTTGACATGTTCCAAAGCCCAAATTATCATATCGTTATAGGGTATGATTCTTGGCTGCGCAATGATATTATGCATCTCTGACTGCGTTACATGTCTAAGATTAGCTGTAAAAGAGTAATATTCTTCTTCTATAGAGTCATCTGGAAAATTAATGATCTCATGCTCTAAGACATCAAAAACCTACGTCCAAGTTTTAATGCAATACACAACTCGCGGAGTTGTGTCTGATAGAAAATCTACGTTTAGATTTGAGTCATCACCTGATGCATAAAGATTCTTTTCAACTTTTCATGGCACCATAATCCTCAAGGAAACAAAATTAGCTTACCTGTTACAAGAGAAGTCCGTAAGCTCTACACTGGTTAAAAACCGCTAATTGCAAATGGTAAAAATGACTTTGAAATTCAAAGTTCTTTATTCAAAAAATATATCGATTACTAACGAAGAATTTATTGAACTTGATGGAATTCATTACCCGATGATTCACAATCATTATTTGAAATTATTCACCTTAATCCATCATAATTTTCATTAATACCTCGACGGTTCGTGTTCGAGAGTTATTGATGTGACAGGGTGGAAATCTCCTGAAGTCTGAATTCACGAAGGAGTTAATCTCTCAGTAATTACTCTTAAGTCCTAATTAATCATGTTTAAAACATTTTATTAACTTTAAGTATTTCGGAAGTTCAGAATTCAAAATTTTTGGATGTGACATGGTGGAAATATCCCGAAGTCTGAATTCGCAAAGGAGTTAACTTCTGAGTAATCACCTTCATGTCTTAATTAATCATGTTTAAAATGTTGTATTAACTTTAAGTATTTAGGAAGTTCAGACTTTGGAGGTTTTGAATATAACAGAAGGGAAGTTTTCCGAAATCTGAAATTGCAAAGTAATTAATTAACTCTTAATCATGACTCATTGAATTCGTTAACCATTTTATTAATTCCTTGAAAACCCTTTTTTACGTTTTGTAATCGCTTTACTTCAACGCTTTGATAATTCAGGGGTTGTGAAATCAAAAAATCCCGAAGAGTAATCTCTCGGAGTGATGTGGCAGGGATGACGTCATTCTGATGACGTGTCAAGAAAAGAGAGGTGCCACATGTCACTTGAAAACGTGCGAATCATCTGACATAAATGTCAAAAATGAGTGTCACATGTCAACTCAAGGAATGATTTTTAAAGGACACGTTTCCTATGACTTGTGTTTGTTCAACAACAAAGGTATTCCAACAGAGGATGAACACCTTCTGTAACCACTCACATAACCAAATCAAACATCAACACACTGATGTTTTCACGTGGTAAAACCCCTACAGGGAAAAATCCACGGCCCCATCCAACGCGGCCACTTGGAGCAGTTTATTAATGCAAAGAAAATGATTACAGAGAGATTTTACAAGAGATTTTCTCACAATTGATCATCGAAAAATGAACCTCCATGATCTTTAAATAAAGATCATGGACCAATCGGGTTTTAAGCCACAGATCAATGGTCATTAAGATCGAGGAGAGTATGAACCATCGGATCACTCTATGTCAGGAACATATCATGACAGTCAGATTTCATAACTACAAATGCATACTAATGCATACTAAAGAAAGACACTAGAAAACACACTTTTACCTAATGACACAATAGACCAAGTAGATCTTCCTGAAATCCTAACATAGATCGAAGTTTGGAAAACTTCGCTTCTGTAAGAGACTTTGTGAAAATGTCTGCAACTTGATCTTCTATAGGGAAAAATAGCACTTCAATAACTTGATTAGAAATGAGCTTTCTAATGAAGTGCATGTGTATCTCGATGTGTTTTCTACGTTGATGTTGAACTGGGTATTTGGCGAGATTGATGGCACTCTAATTGTCACACCAAAGGTTGGTCGGATACTAGTGCTAGAATCCAAACTATGAAAGGATCTATCGAAACCATAGGGCTTCTTGAATTGCATTTACTGCTACTCGGTACTTTTATTTTGCTGAAGAAAGTGCATTAGCCTATTGTTTATTACAGGCCCAAGTGACAGGTCCTGAACCAAGGCTGAAAACATAACCTGCAGTAGACTTCCGATCATCAGGGTTGCCGACCCAATTTGAATCAGTGAAACCAACCAATAAAGGAGTCCCCCCTGAACTGTAATGTATCCTAGACTGAACTGTACCACGAGCATAGCGAAGTATCCTTTTAGCTACCTTCCAATGGATTTCATGGGGTGTTTTCATATCGAGAAACAATACCAACAACAAAGGAAAGATCAGGACGGTTATGAGTCAAGTATAAGAGGCTACCAACTAACTGATGGTACAGGGTGGCATCAACTTTAGGAGAAGTACAAGTGGCAGAAAGATTGACTTCGAACTGGAAGGGAGAAGGGGTTGGTTTACAATCGTGCATGTGAAAGAGACGAAGAAGGTCACAAACATACTTAGACTGGGAAAGAAAAAATCCTTCATTGGTTTGAAAAACTTGGAGGCCAAGGAAATAATGCAAAAATCCTAAGTCTGTCATTTCAAATTTCTTCTTAAGGATGGTTTTCACATGGTTTAAAAGTTTTGAGTCACTAATAGTAAGGATAAGGTCATCAACATAAAGGACAAGGATTATGAGATGGCTTCCTACTTTCTTGGTATAGACATTAGGATCAGAATGGCATCTAGAGAATCCAATGGCAATAACAAAGCTATCCATTTTGACATACCAAGCTCAGGGAGCTTGCTTGAGACCATAAAGAGTTTTCTTGAGGCGACAAACAAGGCTAGAGTCATTCTGGACATAGCCAAGAGGTTGTTCCATGTAGATTTCTTCTTGTCTCTGTGCAAGAAGGCGGATTTAACATCCATCTTATGGACCCTCCATTTATGTGAGGCAGCAAGGGAAAGAACAAGGCAGATGGAATTCATTTTTTCTATAGGGGAAAAGGTTTCATTATAGTCAATTCCTTCAACTTGGGAAAATCCTTTGGCAACTAACCGAGCCTTTTGTATTTCAACACTTCCATCTGATGCATACTTATTTTTGTAGACCCATTTTCATCTAACATGTTTTCTTCCTTTTGGAAGAGGTACAAGATCCCAAGTATCATTTTCCATTAAAGAATGATACTCTTCATTCATTTCTATATCCCAATCTGAATGACCTGAAGCTTCTGCAAATGTCTCTAGATCATGATTTTTTGAAACTTGAGACAAAAGAGAAGAGGTTCATTGGAACTATGAATGTTTCTGACGCTGATCTGAAGGATCACTGACAACATGACCAGTTGTTTCTCATGTTGAATGGACCCATCTAGGAAGCGGTGGAGCTAGTGTTGTTTCAAGTTCAAATGACTCATCTGGAGGAGGGTGAGCAAGCAGAGGTGGATTTTCGTCCTCACTATCATCAACTGAAGAAGAAACCAGATCATAAGAAGGCACAAATGTCGAAGATGGCGCACAGGCTGAAGAAGGCACATTCGGTGAATTAGGCTCGCAGGCCAAGAGATTTTCATCAAATTTAACATCTCTTCTAATAATAATTTCATTACAATGTGATTGAAGAAGTCCATAACCTTTGACATCTTCAGAATAACCAACAAATATACACTTCTCACTTTTAGGCTGCAATGCTTTCCTTTTCTCATTAGGAATGTGAGCCCATGCTATACTGCCAAATACATGGAAGTGACTTATATCTGGTTTAATTTTAGTCCAAGCTTCTTCTGGTGTTATATTTTTAAGAGCCTTTGTGGGAGTGGGATTTACTATGTAATTTGCACAGTTGATGACTTCCACCCAATACTTTAGACTTAATCCCTTAGATTGGATCATATAATTAGCCATTTCTTTTAATGTGTGCTTCTTTCTCTCAACAACACCATTTTGTTGTGGTGTATATGGAACTGTGTGTTGCATTTGGATTCCCTGTGTAGTGCAGTAGCATGTAAAATTATTGTTCACATATTCGCCTCCATTATCTATTCTTAACCTTTGAATTTGATGTCCAGATTTCTTTTCTACAAGGGCCTTGTAGGCCAAAATCTTGTCAAAAACTTCACTCTTGAGTTTTAATAAGTAAACCCAAGAATGTCTGGAAAAGTCATCAATGAAAGTTAAGAAATACTCACACCCAGAAGAAAAAGAAGAAGAAAGTGGACCACACAAATCACTGTGAACAAGCTGCAAAGGATCCGAGGCATGCCAAGAGGCACATTTGTCAAAATTGTCCCGATGATGTTTGTCGAGAACACAACCGGCACAAACACCATCTCTGCATGAAACAAGAGGAAGACCAGTCACCATCTATTGATTACATAGTTGCTGCAATGAGCGATAGTTTAGATGACCAAACCGCTCATGCCAAAGTTTTCTCAAGTCATCGCTATAAGAAACAAAAACTGATGAAAAAGATGATGACCCAAAGTTGTCAAACTTGTACAACCTAGTAGTATCATCAACAATTCTAGTTGCAAGAACATGCTTAGGATCTTTTAGATCCTTGATTACAACTTGGTGAGGTGAAAACTCGGTGGTTTTACCTTCACCTGAATGAGTGATTTGATATATTGATAGAAGGTTACAAGAAAGACTTGGAACACATAATACACCATTTAAATGACCATTATCTACTTGAACTATTCCAGATCCTACAACACTAAGTGATCTATCATCACCAACAAATATTTTCTTGGTGTTACATTCATTTAGAACAGAAAATATGGCTTGTTCCTTAGCCATATGATAAGATTCTCCTGAATCAATAAGTCACTCATCAGAAGAAGAAGTAGTAGTAGAATTTGAATTGAAGGAGAAACCAGAAGAAGAAAGTGCATGTCTGTGAGAAGAAGAAGTAGAATCAATACTGATGTTCTGCTTCTTCATCGTTGTTTCTAAAGCTCCCATCTTCTTGAAACATTTGGACTCATCATGACCATCTTTATCACAAAAGTTGCAATGTTTGTTAGTATTCTTACTTTTATATTTTGCTCCTTTGTCACTAGTAGGAGTTGAAGTTGTCTGAGGAGGTTTGGGACCCTTATGTTGTTTGTTATTGTAGCGAGGATGTTGCTTCTTGGGATACTTAGGTTTATCTTTCTACTGGGAAACTAAGGCTTTGTTGGAGGGACCTGCAGTGTTGATCACTCCAAATTGTACAAGCTTATCTTCCTCTCGAATCAAAGAAGCACAAAAGGACTCAAGGCTGGGTTTTTCATAAGCTTCTTCCCTTGGAGCCTCTCTCATGGCATAAAAGGTAGATACAAACACATAATATGCACTACCTATCTTAGAAAGAATAATATAGATGCAACACTCTTCCTCCATTTTTATCTTACATTCTTCACATAAAATTCTGAGTGTTTTAAACCTAGATAGATAGTCTCCAAGGAAAGAAAAATCATTTGGACTCAAGTTCAGTATTTGATTTTCTAGCTATTGTGCTTGAATAATATTGATTTTACCAAACACATATTCAATCCTGTCCCATGCTTCTTTGGGGTCATCATTATCTTGAAGGTGGTACCTTAAATCAAGGGAGATGGAAATTCTGATTAGTCCACGTGCTTCGTCATTCCTATTATCCCACTTTTATTTCTTATCAACATCAGTGGGTGTTTTTTCCTTTCCCAAGGTAATCTGGTACAAGCCTTCACTTCTTAATAAATCTTCCATGTGAGATTTTCATTGGAAGTAGTTGTTGCTGGTAAGTAAGACAGTACTTGTATAAGCCATATTAAATATGCAGATAATGTGGATTTAAAAACTGAAATTGATGATCTGGATGGAAAGAGATCGAAAAGTTGTGTAGTTTTAAAAAAAACGACATTGAAAACAAACTTCCGATGTTAGAGTTATGCCCTTTTTAAAAAAAAGCACAATCAGTAACCAAATGACCACGTAAGTTGCTTTATGAAGTGACCCACTTTTACAAAGAGAAGTGGGGATCACTTTTACAATGAAGTTACTTTATAATAGAAAAGTTGCATGCAAAATAAATAACTCTAAAATAAAATATTAAAGCTACTTATAGTGATTCACTTTTATACTTGAAGTGAAATACACTTTACAATTTTAGCATGAACTTTTTCAAAAAAGGTAACAAAAGAGAGACTTGAACTCAAGACCTCTTACTTAATAAGACAACTTTTAACCAAATGATCTAGTAAAACATATTGTAATGTTTAGAAGGAGGATTGGGGTTTTTTTTGTTGTTGAAGATGGCCTTGGAGAGCATGCTAAAAAAAAACTATTTTCACACAAGAAAAAAATTTCGTTTCTCGATGACAACAAGGGTTAGATCTCAGTTAGTTTACCCAGAAGATGCACATTTTCCTATATGTTTCTGATTTTCTGAGATCGCACAGGGAGCGGGGAAAATAATGTACGCAAATCTAAAAGAGTAGCAACCCAAAAATAAATAAAACAAAAACCGAAATAAAACCAAAATACTACTCTGCAAAAATTAAAAAAATGCGTATTCAAGCTTTATACCTCCGGATCTGACTGTAATGGTTTTATATTGGGGAAACATAAACCTTTTTGAGTGAAACGAAAAGTGTTCTTGACTAAAATGAGTTCTCCAGATGCAATGGAACAATCCTCTTAGTCCAAAAATGTATGAAAATGTCATAAATTGGAGATGATACAACTCGACTTCACGATCTCGATCTTCAACAGGAGCAGGTCTTCAAACAGGCTCTGATACCATGTTCGACAACATAGGTATTCCAACAGAGGAAAAACACCTTCAGTAACCACTCACATAACCAGATAAAAGATCAACACACCATTGTTTTCACATGGTAAAACCCTTACGGGGAAACATCCACGGCCCTAGCCAGCGAGGCCACTTGGAGCAGTTTATTAATGCAAAGAAAAAAATTACAGAGAGATTTTACAAGATATTTTCTCACAATCGATCATCGACAAATTACCCTCCATGCTCTTTAAATAGAGATCATGGACCAATTGGGTGTTAAGACACAAATCAATGGCCATTAAGATCAAGGAGAGTATGAACCATTAGATCACTCTATGTCGGGAACATATCATGACTGTCAGATTTCCTAACTACAAATGCATACTAATGCATACTAAGGAAACACACTTTTACCTGACGAAACAATAAACCAACTAGATCTTACTAACTCCTAAGTGTCTAAATATCCTAACAGTGTTTGTGAGTTCTTTAGGAAAAATCATGAGTGGTTATCTTCAAGTTTTGGAGTTTCGTTTTTTTCATTGTTTGGGTTTGCTAGAATACCCGAAGTGCAGAGGTGCGAAATGACCATTGAAGTCTTTCCTTTAAAACTCAGGTGGCTCCAAAACTTCTGATATCATTAGGATTGTCAGATCAAATTAAAGAAACTCATCGACGTTAGATATTGTAAGAGCCTTATTGCTAAATAACAACCAATGGATTTGAAAAAAGGCAATTCTAATAATTAGGCGTGTTCCAACATAGGCTCCATCTCGGGATTGTGGCTCCCTGTGAGGCACAAAAGAAAATTATACCGAGTGCCTTTGTTGGGTAAATGGAGTCATTATTTATTTTTTGGAAAACATTTTCTAGTTTTATTTAAGAATTAATCTTACATAGAAAAAATGAACTTAACCAAATCTCAAAAAGCTTCAAAACATACTTAATGATTGATCTCAAGTTAGGCTATTTAAAATTTTATTTTCTAAAAAATGATTTTAGAATTGTTTAATATAATCAAATAAATTTAACTGAAATATCAGTCTTCGACCGACTTTGTTTGCTTCAAGGTTAAGCAGATGTAACAATTTATTTAGGGAATCCCTAGTTGGTTCAGGATGTAAATATCACTAGAAAGAGAACTAGATGATAGAGTAAGTTAAATGGATATGTATGACAGCCTTATAGATATCATTGATATTTCTTCACTTCCAGTGAGCTTGGTCAGTACCTCGGTGAAGTTATCTACTTCTCCTATTGAATTTCCTTTCACCTCTTCGATTAACACTTTTGCATTTAGCTGAGATGAGGGAAATCAATATATGAATTTTCTTTAATCAACTCTTTTGGACAAGATGGGTACAATAAAACAACCAAATCGAGGATTCAGAGGATCTGACACAAAAAATCCTAATCCTACACAAGTTTGTGTATTTAGTTCAGACTTCCTTCGAGCTTATTTATTTTTATTTAATTTTTATTTCAAAGAAAGCTTTAGAATTTATCCGTATGACATTTTAAGTTGTAATTTTATACCTCTCTGCTTTTTAGGTCAGGTGATAGTATTATTATGAGTGAAACTTCCTTTACATTCATTTCAAAAGAATTTTCTTAAAATTTTACTTGAACTAGAAGGGTAGGAACTCATACCTCATTTTCCTTTTAAAATTTCAACAATGCAGATTATTAATTTATCACATGTTTTTAGAGAAATCGAATGTTTGAGTGTCAAATTTTTATTCAACCTCATCTCTTGTTCAACAAGATATATTCTGCAAAAGGAATAAAACGAAAAATGTCAGAAAATCCTGTAGAATAGAGACAATATGTGATACAATGAAAATCCTGTAAAATAGAGACAATATGTGATATGTGATGAAATTAAAATAGCCAATGTCAATCCAATAAAATATATAAAATGGAAATATGAAATGTGACTACTGCATGAAATGTTTTAAGTAACTCCCATTAATAGGAGCATCAAGAATTTATCCATCAAGATTTTCCAATGAGAATGAGTTTTTTCCCTCAACAACTGCAATTTTGAATGGTCCGAACCATAGATGATCGGATTTTCCATGTTTCCCTGCATCTTCCTTTCTAGCCTCCCTTAAAACTAAATCATCAGGAAGAAACTTCTTGTCTTTGGTTTTTTTATCAAAAAGACATTTCAGATTATCCTAATACTTTTGAATCTTATCATCCACTTCCACTCTATTCTATTGAACTTCGATGATTTGATTTTTTCTTCTCATAACGTCGTTTGGCTCTTCGTTTTAATCTTTCCATATTTTCATCATAGGAAGAGAAAGATTGATAGGAAGGATAACAACGGTACCATAAACCAATTGGAAAGGAGACATACCTATATATTTCTTGGTGTGGATTCGGTTTGCCCATAAGACATACTTTAAGTGAATATGGCAAACATTTTTTTTATTTTTTGTCAAAACTTTTTTGATTATAGTCATCAAGCTCTTGTTGGATGATTCGGCCAACCCATTTCCATGATGATAATAAGTTGTAGAATGACCTAAAACAATATTTTATTTTTGATAGAAATTGATCATTGTCATATATTTAAAATCATAAGCGTTATCAGTGACTATTTTTTGAGGACAACCAAATCTTGTTAGGATGTTTTCTTCCAAAACATTTATTACTACTGAATCTGTAGCATTCCGAGTTGGAATGGCTTCCACCCATTTCATAAAGTAATCGATAGCAGTTAGAATCTATCTATGTTGAGCACTTGATTGCAGATGGATTTCTCCTATGAAGTCCTGGCCTCATTGTTGGAAAGGAGCTTCATATTTTACTGGAATTAAAGGTAAGGCATGAAGATTTTTCTTACCAATGAATAGTTGACATGAATTGCAATCTCCGACCCTTGCATTCACATCAATAAATAACTTTGGCCAATAATATCCTACCCTTAAAATCTTGTAAGCTGTTGCTCTCCAAGCATGATGTCCTCTGCATACTCCTTAATGAAATTCATCAATGACACCTCCTATTTCAGATTCTGTCAGGAAACATAACAAGAAACCCAGAGGGCCTTTCCAGTACAACTTTCCATCAACAATGCAATATTTAATTTCATGTATTTTTAAAGTCCTTTCTTTAGAAGGATTCATGTCATTTGGGCATTGAAGAGTAAGGAGGTATGCAACAATATCACGATACCAGGAAGAGGAATAAAACTTATCTTCAACCTGAATCATAGGTGCTTGATCGTCAATTTCCTCTATATCAAGGAGAGAATCATGTGATTCGAAGTTATTTATTCCAAACGCTCTAAAATTTTATTCGGACAACAGCCTCGCCAGACCTTGACCTTTCAGTAGCTTGGTTGGTTTCACTTCTAGATAAAATTCTTGAATTTTAACCAACCATCTACCTCTTCTTCCTTCACTTTCTAGTTGAACCAAGAAATGTTTAATTTCATTTGTTGGAACATAAGAAATTACTTTGGAGTGCAAGACATATGTTTTGAAAGCATTGAGAGCCTTCACCATTGCATAAGATCATTTTTCAAGTATATCATATCTTATCTCTACATCCCTAAGGATTTTTCCGAAAAAGGTTATTGGTTGTTTGAATCCTTCTTCATTCTTTTGAAGGAGCACTGCTGCAACAATATGTTCAGAAGCGAAAGAGAAGATTAAGAACTCATTTGTATAGTCCAGACTTACTAGTATTGGTGCCTCCACTATAGATTTATTAACACGCTTGAAGGACTCTTTGGCTTCTGCAGTCCATTTTAATTTTTTGTTCGTTTTTAGCATGTATGTAATTAATTAGATTATTTAAGCAAAGTTAGGAATAAATCTCCTCAAAAAATTGATCTTACCTAAAAAGGATTGAATCTCTTTTCTTTTTATAGGAATATTAATTAGTTCAATAGCCTCAAATCGCTTAGGATCAAACTTGATTCCATCTTTTGAAACTATATGACCTAAAATTTTACCTTCTTGCATAGCAAAGTGTGATTTTTTGGGGTTAAGAGACAAACCATTTTTTATTCATTTCTCAAAAGTCTATCTGAGGTGCATCAAATGGTCTGTATCAGAATTGGAAAAAACTGTCAGATCATCTAGATAAATAACAACAAAGTTTCCTCTCTCATCGATAAACATGATATCCATTTCTCTCTGCAAAGTTGCGCCTGCATTCATCAAACCAAAAGGCATTTATCATACATAAAGGTTCCCCATGGAGTGGTAAATACAGTCTTTTCTCTATCATATTCATGAACAACAATCTGATTATATCCTAAGAAACCATCAATCATATAAATTATGTTAGCCCCTACTACCTTCTCGACATGTTCCAAATCCCAACTTAAAAGTATAACCCTTGGATACCTCGTTCAAGATGGATACCCACTCAATCGAGAAATGTGTAGGGTTCTTCTTCCCAAACAGGAGACAGAGAATTATGGCTACATACAACATATGAGTGTCTAAAGATGTCGTGGTGTACATACCATGAGCATCGGCTCTTAACTTTTTCGGATTTTCCCACCAGGTCTTGACTATATCATGACCATTTTGTTGATTAATGTTGGTTGTCATCGATGTCAACCCTTGAAGAAATACCCGTAGCACAAAGGTTTGGGTAATGGACCCAATAGTGTTTGATGTAAATATGACTCATTATTTTTTTTTCATGGTTGATAAGAAGTAAATATGGATGAACTCCAAAGTGGCCCCCTTATGGTGAAATCCCTCATGGGAAGACACTTTGTGGAGTAAGAGAACCCATGCTTAATTGTGGAATAATGACATGAAGGAAAGTGAATTTGTCAGGGAAAATATCCTATATGGATAGTTTTTTTCATGTCATTTCCGGTCATATGTGGAACGTCACATAATTCCTCACGGTTAGAGAGTTATGGCCATGAGAAGTTGGAGACCCCAGGTTTGGGTAATGGACCCAAGTTTGTTTGATGGGTAATGGTATGAGTTATTATATATTTTCAGATAATACTATTCTAT
>ML781274.1:330978-349459 GCA_009831015.1 Picea engelmannii
TGCAACTAGAAAAACTTGGGTTTATTGCATTCGACAAAAATCTGATGTTTTTGATACTTTTAAGAAATGGAAATCTTTAGTTGAGAATGAGACAGGAAAAAGTTTGAAGTGTCTCAGTTCAGATAATGGAGGTGAATATTGCAGCAAGCAGTTTGATGATTACTGTTCATACCATGGGATTCATAGAGAGAAGACAGTTCCAAGAACACCACAAGAAAATGGGGTGTCATAAAGGATGAACATGACAATCATGGAGCGTGCAAGTAGTATGAGATTGCATGTCGGTTTGCCCTTACATTTTTGGGCAGATGTTGTAGATACTTTTGTTTACTTAATAAACAGAGGACCTTCAATATCTTTGGATGGTAGAATTCCAGAGGAGGAATGGACAAGAAAAAAGGTAAACTATTCTTTTTTGAAAACTTTCAGTTGTGAAGCATTTGTCCATATTGATAAAGAAAACAGAACAAAGCTTGAGTCTAAATCCAAAAAGTGTACATGTATTCGATACGGTGTTAATGATTTTGGTTATCGATTATGGGATTATGAAAATAAAAAAATCATTAGGAGTAGAGATGTCATATTTAATAAGAAGGTCATGTACAAAGATCAGTTGCAGGGAAAGAAACATGAAGAAGAAAAACAATAATACACAGTGCTTGATGAGATAACTGAAAAAGAAATTCCAAAGGAACCTGAAAATCAAAATGTACAACAACAGGAGCATCAGGTACCTCAAACACTTGCAAGTGTTGTTAGAAGATCTACCAGGTTAAGTATGCCCCCTGAACGATACTCTCCTTCATTGTATTATTTATTGTTCACTGATTCTGGTGAACCATAATGTTATGAAGATGCAATGTAGGTAGACACCAAAAAGAAGTGGGAGAAAGGTATGAAAGAGGAAATGGATTCCTTGGAAAATAACCAGACTTGGGACTTGGTTCAGTTTCCTGCGAGAAAAAGAGCATTGCAGAATAAATGGGTTTACAAGTTGAAGGAAGAAGATGGAGGAGAAAAGTGATACAAGGCTAGACTTGTTGGAAAGGGGTTTGCACAAAAGAAAGGTATAGATGTTGATGAAATATTTTCTCCTGTTGCTAAAATGACTTCAATTAGGACTATTTTAAGTCTTGTGGTAGTAGAAGATTTTCATCTTGAACAGTTAGATGTAAAAACAACTTTTCTCCATGGGGATTTGGAGGAAGATATTTATATGCAGCAGCCACATGAGTATGACGTCAAAGGGAAGGAGAATTTGGTATGCAGGTTGAATAAGAGATTGCATGGCCCAAAGCAAGCTCCAAGGCAATGGTATTTTAAGTTTAACAGGTTTATGGAAGAACAATGTTATAGTAGATGTCATTCTGATCACTGTGTTTATTTTAAAAGGCTAGAAAATGGAAGCTATATTATGTTGCTATTGTATGTAGATGACATGATTGTTGCAGGGTCTAATATGCAGGATATAAATATGCTCAGGAAGAAATTATCCAATTCATTTGTGATGAAGGATTTGGGTGCTGCAAAGAAAATCCTTGGCATGAGAATAACAAGAGACAAAAAAATGGCAAACTGACATTGTCTCAGGGTGAGTACACCAGTTAGTACACCTTTGGCCAACCATTTCAAATTAACTAAGGAAATGTGTCCCAAGACAGAGGAGGAGATAGAATACATGTCGAGGGTCCCTTATTCTTCAGTAGTTGGCAGCTTGATGTATGCAATGGTTTGCACAAGACCAGATATTGCACATGCAGTGGGAGTTGTGAGCAGGTATATGAACAATCCATGTAAAGAACATTGGGAGGTAGTAAAGTGGATTCTCAGGTATTTGAGAGGTACCACTACTCATGCATTATGTTTTGGAGGTTCAAACACTTTTATACAAGGACATGTTGATTCAGATATGGCAGGTGATAAAGACAGCAGGAGGAGCACCACGGGGTATGTTTTTACTATAGGTGGAACAACAGTAAGTTGGATTTCGAAACTACAAAAGGTTGTTTCAATTTCAACAATAGAGGCAGAGTATGTTGCTGCTACAAAGGCTGGTAAGGAGATGATTTGGTTACAAAGGTTTATGGAGGAATTGGGAAAGAAGCATGAGAATAGCAGGTTGTATTGTGACAGTGAAAGTGCAATTCAACTTGCAAAGAACTCAACCTTCCATTCAAATACTAAGCATATACAGTTGAGGTACCACTTCATACGATCCACCTTGGAATATGGACATTTGAAGTTGGAAAAGATACACACTAGCCAAAATCCTGCAAACATGTTAACAAAGGGAGTAACCAGAGAGAAACTGATTTCCTTCTCAGTTTCAGTTGGTGTTCAAGAATGAAGATGAAGATGAGAAATTTTCCAGGTCCAAGAAGGTTCATAGTCCAACATATAGAATAGTGGTGGAGTTGTTGAGATCAGTCTCCAAGTGGGAAATTGTTGGTTGTGGAGCCTGATTATCTTCCTGATTCAGAGGTCCTTGCTTTCAGCCATGTTTATACCCCATGAATACTTTACACCCCAAAAGTATGTACACTCTTCCACGTGGGGGAATGCAGAGGGGGGATACCCCCTCTGTAGGGTCCGAGGGTGGCTATCCGCCTAGCTGGGGGGTTCAGGGGCGAAGCCCCTGAAGGAAAAATTGCCTTGTAAATGTATATTGTAATTTCATTGTAAATCTGGATTGTTCATTATAAGGTCACAAATCTAATGGTAGAAATTATGTTAGGGTTTTTTCCCCTAGAAGGCAACCCTCTATTATGAGGGAAATGTATTGCGACTATGCATTATGGCGAGTATTGTATTATGAGAGAGGAGACTATGAGAGAAATAAGAGGAAGTTACAATGGGTTTTGTTGTAGTTTGTATCCCTTCATTTGCTGGATAATAATAAAGGATGGACCTGACAATTTCTCTAGTGGACGTAGCCCACACTGGGTGAACCACGTAAATCTGTGTCTCTATTGTATTGTGTATCTTCTGTGTTTTGTTTCTGCATTTTTTTTATTTTATTTCTCCACGGTCCTATTTTTCTAACATTAGTAACCCACGAACCAATTTTCTTGTCTATCTCCTCATTGCAGATGAAATGTTGAAGAACTCTAGCATCGACCTCAACCAAATCAAGTTCATCTCAAACGTCCAGAGGCATATGGGCTTCATAATATTCATCTTCCTGGGAGACAACAACCTGTGTTTATCGAGTGAGGGAATGCCCTTTATGGCTAAGAGATATTTATCTCTTTGTTCCACAAGGAATTGGGTGGTCGAGGGGGTGAGTGATAAGTAGAAGAATGAAGAGTGAGGTCACAGGGTGGGAAATGTTGGAGGATGTCATGTGCAGAGAAGAGGCTGTGTAACGAGAGGTTTTGTAATGATATAGTAGAGCGAAAAATAGGAATGAATAATGAACTGGGTGATAAAGAGGGAAACACAGATAGGAAAATCGAGGAATGTACCACCATGAATGCACCATTACTGATGCAGGAGCATCGCCAACAACAAGTGAGCGTGGGGGCAAGCACCAACGCATTTTGACACATGATGAATTGTTTGAATGTTTTTGAAGTGGATACGCCAAACTTAAATGAGATAATTAAGGAAAGGTGTACTGGTAGATTATAATCAGACCTTGAGCGTCCTGCTCTCGTTTGAAGGACTAAGAGACATTTATGCTAATGAATGTAAGTAGGTAGACTTGAATTCATAGATTAGACAGTTTAGAGCGAGGAGGGAAAATGGATATAGACACCCTCACTTGTATCATTATAACATTAGCAACATAATCAATCGGAGAGAGCATAGAAGAGAAGAAGCAGAGAGCTGTGTAAAAACCCATGTACAGAAGTTCTGGATTAATACAAAGATTTTTAGTTTAGACTCATGGTGTTCAATTGTTTTCTGTGTTTGTACATGCTGATTGAGATATGTTTGTTTACCCTCTGTTATGCATTCACTTTGATGTGTGAATGTATGATTTCATATTGAATGTCTGAAATCTGAAGAGAGGGAGAGTAGAGAATGAGTTTCAATTGTTTCTCTGTCTGAGCAAGTGTTTTCCTGCAAAGAGTGCAGTGAAATTGTTCACAAGGTGTGCGTTGATAGAAGTCAGAGTTCATATCTACAATCTCAGGAGAGGTAACCTTGTTCTCATTCTCACAGAAGTGCCAGTTGATCACAGGAGCCGTGCAGGGAGTGCACAGGCCAAGCGAAGTCTCAGAGTTACAACCTAAGTGAAACTGTTGAAAGATTGTTATCGCAAGGAGTGCGCGGAGTCGATGAATTCAAATACTCAGAATTATTTGACAAATTTCCGCAAGTTGTGTGTGAAGGAGTCTTTTTGAAGACTCTTTGTTGTAGAAAATCTTAGAATAGGTAGTGCCTTGAATTTTCGGAAGGAGGCGCAATGAAGGTGTTTTGTAGGAGGACAAGTTCCGTAAGAGACCACTTTGTTCATTTCGCAGGAATCGTCAAGGAGGAAATTGACGGTCGAAATTCTTTGTGGAGAATTCACGAGGTTCTGAGAACCGTCAGATCTTGCAGAGGAGCAGGGAAGTTACAATAATCATTTTTCGAAGTGCAATATCGAGAGAATCGGACCGTAGGATCCGAACCAACAAGGGTCGTTGGATCACCTGTGTAAATCTCATTTCGGGGTTTCGTGAGTTGGGGAACCGAAAGACTTGTATCGAGATTCATGAAATCGTGAAATCAAAAGTCCTGAAATAGTGAAGGAATCTGAGTCGTTCGCTGGAAGAAGGACACGTGTCACGAGATCCTTTCTATCGAGATTCAGACATTGGGGTTTAGAGAGGGAAGATCTTCAACTTCATGAGTGGCGAAGTTGCGAAGAGGATTAGGACCGTCCGTATGAAAATGGATAGGTGGCATGCTCGCTAACACGGAGTTCATACTTTCATTGACCATTTCCGGGTTTCATGATTCGGAGGCCCGAGAGCATAGCATCCAGATTCACGAAGTTGCGAAGTCCGAAATTCCAAAAAGGAGGGAAGTTCCATCATGGGACTCGCGTTGATGGCATGTCAAAAATTCACCATTTTTGGCATATTGGTGGATAGGAAGCAGAGACTTATGTCCCGAAAGTCTCGAAATATCGAGTTGTGATAAGAGGTAGCGAGGAGATCGAGATCTCGACATTTCGAGTGTCGGGATACAACAGAGGTAGCGCTTCAGGAAGCGAAGTCATGAAGTGCAGAATTTGGACACGAGAGACACGTGACAGAACCACACAGTGGGCCCGGGAAATAGACAGGTGGAAAATTTTCACATATTGGGAGGATTCAACACCCCGTTGACCTCTCGTGTCTCGGGGATTCGTGAGATAAGAGTACGTGATCTCGACCCTTCGACTTGCGAAGTCGCAAGTAGAGAGAACGAGAGGAGAAAAGTCAACATCGCCTCTTGGGGGTTCGGGAAAGAAAGGTGTCAAGGTTATACCTTTGAAATCGTGAAGACATGAGAGGTGAGAAGTGTTAGCGCTTAGCCTAGCCGGTGGTTGCGCAAGGAGGGTGCTGACGGAAGAAAGGGCTATACCCATTTCTTGATCTCGAGTATCGCGAGATTGGAGAGGAAGAGTCAAGAGTCACGACTCGCGAACTCACAAGATTGCGAGCTGCGAAAAAAAGGACATGTGGATTGAATGAAAGGAGATTCCAGTAAGGAATCCGAATGAGCCGATTTAGCTCAAAGGGGTTAAGGAACGATCCTATGAGAAGATCTCAATCCCAAGGGCCGATAGGTCTGTGTCACTTTTGGTATCAGAGCATAGAAAGATTTATTTTCTTTCTGTAGCAGGGAAAAGGAATCTCATCCATGCCACCGAGAAGAAGGGACAGACAAACACCCGATCCTCCAGAGGAAAGGGAAGTGCCAAGAATAAGGGGTAGGCAGATGCCTGATCCATCCATGGAGAGAGAGATGCGTGACCTACACGCCATACTTGGGGACATGGAGATAGAAAAGAGGCGCACAACCGATGTTGGGGATCTTAGTGATTCCGAAAGTGAAAATGAGGTCGAACATGAAGGAGAAGAGGTCACAGCAAAAGATGCAGCAAATGAATGCCTGATTAGGGCTATTTCAAGAATGGGTGCTATGGTAAAAATGGATATCCCAGTATATGAAGGAAACCTGGATGTCGAAGAGCTTCTAGACTAGATTAGAGCTCTGGACACATATTTTGACTATGAAGATGTCGAGGAAGACAAAAAGGTCAAACATGCTATCACAAGACTCAAAGGACATGCAACATTGTGGTGGGATGAGCTACAAGATGACAGACGTTGCAAAGGCAAGCAGAAGATCAAGAGTTGGGATAGGATGATCACGAAGATGAAGGCTAAATTCATTCCCAGGGATTACCAAATTACTCTGTTTCAGAGAATTAAAAATTTGAGACAGAAGTTGATGACAGTAAAGGAGTACACTGAAGAATTCTACAGGCTGAACATTAGGGCAGGTCATCACGAAAGTGATGATGAAAAAGTTGCCAGATATATGAATGGTCTGAGATACGACATTCAGGATGAGATGAGCATGATGACCATCCAAACAGTGGAAGATGCTTACCAGATGGCTCTGAAAGCTGAAGAGAAGATGAGCCAAAAACAAGGTCAAAGAGGCTGAGGTAGAAGTCAAGCCAGAGGCAAATCAGTTGCCTAGGATAGAAATCAGAAACCAAAAGAAGACTGGAAGATACTCAGACATAGACTGAGAGAGGTGGAAGTTCACAGAGAGGGCAGCATACTGAACAGAGAGGTCTGTATGCTGATGGAAACATTTTTCCTCATACCAGAGGTAGAGGAAGAGGAAGAGGTGGAGTAGTGAAATGCTTCACATGTGGAAAGAATGGACACAAGTCTTATGAATGTCCAGACAAAAAGAAAGAAGGTGGTGAAACTCACATTGCCGAAGCACAAAGGGGGAATGTTGAGGCAGAAGATGCTGAAGGTGGAAGATCGTTGATGATGTGAAAAGTTCTCTTAACACCAGAGAAGGAGGTGGAGAGTTCAGTGCAAAGAAACAATCTTTTTCGGACTGCTTGCAAAACCAAGGACAGGGTATGCAAGGTCATTGTGGACAATGGTAGCACAGATAATCTTGTTTCTACAGAGATGGTAGAAAAGCTGGAGTTGGAGACTATTGAACATCCGAGCCCATACAGAGTTTCGTGGCTACAAAAAGGACATCAGGTAAATGTCATTAAACAATGTTTAGTTGAATTTAAAATAGGAGGGTATAAAGATGAAATACTGTGTGATGTTATTCCCATGGATGCTTGTCATCTATTTCTAGGTAGACTATGGAAATATGACATAAATGTGATTCATGATGGGAGGAAGAACACATACACCCTAGAGAAGAATGGGAGAACTCACATTTTGCTTCCAATCAAGGACAAGGAAGTAAAACCTGAAGTAAGCAACACTGTGCTTCTCATGAGTGGGAAGGAAATTCTTATAGAGGTTAAGAAGAAGGAGGAACCGCAATTCATTGTGGCCAAGAAGCCTAAGATTGTTTTAACCAGTACAAGGATAGATGATTTACTGGAAGAGGTTCAGAAACTGTTGGAAGAGTTTGCTGACATAGTAGTGGATGAACTACCTCATTCGTTGCCACTGATCAGAAGTTTAAGTCATCATATTGATCTCATACCTGGAGCTAGTTTACCAAACAAAGAACCGTACAGATTGACACTGTAGGAGAATGAAGAGGTCAAAAGACAGGTCCATGATTTAATGGACAAAGGGTTGGTTAGAGAAAGCTTGAGTCTGTGTGTTGTTCCGATAGTGCTCAGTCTGAAGAAAGACAAAGGCTGGAGGATGTGTACTAACTCGAGGGAAATCAACAAGATAACCATCAGGTACAGATTTCCATTGCCAAGGATGGATGATTTAATGGATTGCTTGAGTGGAGCCAAAAAAATTTCGAAGATTGATTTGAAAAGTGGATATCACCAGATTTGTATGAGAGAAGGTGATGAATGGAAGAAATCCTTCAAGAACAATGAAGGGTTGTATGAATGGCTTGTCATTCCATTTGGCTTAACAAATGCGCCAAGTACCTTCATGAGGTTGATGAATGAAGTTCTGAAGGATTTCATCAGAAAATTTGTCATTGTGTATCTTGATGACATACTGATTTCCAGTAAAACAGAGGCAGTGCATCTGAAACATTTGGCTACAGTGATGAAGAGGCTACAACAAGAGAAGCGGCTGATAAATATGAAGAAATCCTCGTTCATGAAGACAAAGCTCATTTATTTGGGTTTTTTTATTTCTTCCGATAAGTTGAGGATGGATCCAAATAAGGTGGAGGTAATTAAGAATTGGCCACCACCAAAGAGTATATTTGAGGTGAGAAGTTTTCATGGATTGGCTAGTTTCTACCATAAGTTCATCAGGAATTTCAGTGGAATTAGTGCACTGATGATGGACACAGTGAAGAAAAGACATAAATATTTTCACTGGACAGAAGAGGCTGAGAAAAGTTTTAATTTGTTGAAGAGGAAAATCACGGAACAACCAATTTTGGTGTTTCCATATTTCAAAAAGACATTTCAAGTAAAATGTGATGCAAGTGGATTTGCAATAGGGGCAGTCTTGAGCCAAGAAGACAGGCCAATAGCATACTTCAGCAAGAAGCTGAACGAGACGAAAGTAAAATACTCCACGTATGACAAGGATTTTTATGCAATTATTCATGCATTGAAGAAATGGAGGCATTACTTAATCCCGAAGGAATTTGTCTTATACAGTGACAATCATGCTTTGAAATTTGTGACTCAATAGGAGAAGTTGAATCAAAGACATGTTAAATGGGTTGAATACATGTAGAACTTAACTTTTGTAACTAAGCATATTTCTGGAGTGTCTAACAAAGTTGTTGATGCTTTGAGCAGGAAATGTTTGTTGTTGCAGGAGTTCAGAGTCAAAACACCGGGTTTTGATGATCTCAGGGACATGTACAAAGATGATCTAGATTTTAAGGAGGCATATGAAGAAGTTGAGAATCCAATTCTCAGAAACAGAAGTCAATGGACAGAATACATGATCTAGGAAGGATTACTGTTTAAGGGTAATCAACTCTGTATTCCAAAATGCTCGATGAGGGAGAATTTGTTGAAGGAAAAACACAGTGGAGGATTGGTCAAACATTTCGGTCATGATAAGACGTTCTCAAAGTTAAACGAGTCATATTTTTGGCCAGAAATGAGAGAAGATGTCAAAAGATTCATGGACAAATGCAGAATTTTCCAACATTCAAAAGGGAAGAGGCAGAATGCAGGCTTATATCAATTGTTACCCATACCTGAGAGGTCGTGGGATGCAGTAAGCATGGACTTCATATTGGGGCTGCCGAGAACACAAAGAGGGTTTGACTCGATCTTTGTAGTGGTAGACAGATTTTCTAAGATGGCACACTTCATACCGTGTCCGAAAACCAGTGACGCAACTCACATTGCGAATCTATTTTTCAAAGAAGTCATTCGACTTCATGGATTACCAAGGAGCATAGTCTCAGATCGAGACACCAAGTTCGTGTGACACTTTTGGAGAACCTTATGGAAACAGCTGGGAATGAAATTTTCATTCAGTTCATCTTATCATCCTTAAATGGATGGACAGATAGAAGTTGTGAACGGAAGTTTGGGAGACTTGTTGAGGAGCTTGGTGACAGAACACCACAGTCAGTGGGACAATATTCTGCCACAGGCGGAATTTTCTTATAATGATTCAATAAAAAAAAGTACATGGCAGAGTCTGTTCCAAATTGTTTATGGGACACATCCAAAAGGAGTATCTGAACTGAGGGATTCAGAACAGAATGCAACTAGGAGTGCTAGTGCAGAGGATTTCGCAGAAGCAATGAAGGAACTTCACAACCTGGTGAAGGAGCGATTGTAGAACTCGAGCCAAGAGTATAAGTGCAGAGAAGATCAACACAAGAGACAACTTCAATTTGAGGTTGGTGATTTGATTCTGGCACATATGAGAAAATAAAGGTTCCCAAAGGGGACATATAACAAACTGAAGATGAAGAAGATCGGACCATGTAAGGTCTTGAAGAAATTTGGGACAAATGCTTATGAGATTGAATTACCCGATGGGATCAGAATTTCTCTGATATTCAATGTGTCAGATTTGTACCCATACAAAGCTGAGGAAGCAGAAGTAGGTAGTGAACAACCAGAGGTTCAGTAGACTAAGCATATGCCAGTTGCAGAGAAGCCACAAATGGAAAGTATACTGGACAAAAGAGTTAGTAAGAGGACCAGGAGAAGGGAATATTTTGAATACTTGGTCAAGTGGAAGGTACATCCAGTTGAAGATGTCAGATAGGAAAATGAAGCAGAAATCCAGAAGCATGGACAGACTATCCAAGAGCTCATGGACAGGAGCCCATGAAAATTTTCAAGCGAGGGAGTATGATGTAGGAACATCGCCAACAACAAGTGAGCGTGGGGGCAAGCACCAATGCATTTTGGCACATGATGAATTGTTTGAATGTTTTTGAAGTGGATACACCAAACTTAAATGAGATAATTAAGGAAAGGCATACTGGTAGATTGTAATTAGACCTTGAGCATCCTGCTCTCATCTGAAGGACTAAGAGACATTTATGTTAATGAATGTAAGTTGGTAGACTTGAATTCTTATATTAGACAATTTAGAGCGATGAGGGAAAACAGATATAGACACCCTCACTTGTATCATTGTAACATTCGTAGCATAATCAATCAGAGAGAGCATAGGAGAGCAGAAGTAGAGAGCTGTGTAAAAACCCATGTACAGAAGTTCTGGATTAATACAAAGATTTTTAGTTCAGACTCATGGTGTTCAATTGTTTTCTGTGTTTGTACATGTTAATTGAGATATGTTTGTTTACCCTCTATTATGCATTCACTTTGATGCATGAATGTATGATTTCATATTGAATGTCTAAAATATGAAGAGAGGGAGATTAGAGAATGAGTTTCAATTGTTTCTCTGTCTGAGCAAGAGTTTTCCTGCAAGGAGTGCAGTGAAATTTTTTGCAAGGTGTGCATTGACAGAAGTCAGAGTTTCAATTGTTCTCATTCTCGTAGAAGTTCCAGTTGAGCATAGGAGCCGTGTAAGGAGTGTGCAGTTTGAGCGAAGTCTCAGAGTTACAACCTGAGCGAAACTGTTGAAAGACTGTTGTCGTAGAGAGTGCGCAGAGTCGACAAATTCAAATACTCAGAAGTATTTGACGAAATTACGCAAGGAGTGTGTGCAGGAGTATTTTTGAAGACTCTAGGTTGTGTTAAAATCTTAGAAGAGGTAGTGCCTTGAATTTTCGGAAGGAGGCGCAGCGAAGGTGTTTTGCAGGAGGACAGGTTCCGTAAGAGAACACTTTGTTCATTTCTTAGGAATCGTCAAGGAGGAAATTGACGATTAAAATTCTCCGTGGAGAATTCACGAGGTTCTGGGAACCATCAGATCTTACAGAGGAGCAGGGAAGTTACGATAAGCATTTTTCGAAGTGCAATCTCGAGAGAATTGGACCATAGGATCCGAACCAACAAGGGTCATTGGATCACCTGCGTAAATATTATTTCGAAGTTTCATGAGTTGGGGAACCGAAATCCTTGTAGCGAGATTCACGAAATTTTGAAAGGCAAAGTCCCAAAATAGCGAAGGAATGTGAGTCGTTCACTGGAAGAAGGACACGTGTCATGAGATCCTCTCTATTAGGGATTCAGACATCGGGGTTCAGAGAGGGAATCTCTTCGACTTCACGAGTGGTGAAGTCGTGAAGAGGATTAGGACCGTCCATCTGAAAATAGACAGGTGGTATGCTCGCTAACACGGAGGTCAGACTTTCATTAACCATTTCGTTGTTTCGTGAGTCGGACGTTCGAGAGCACAACATCCAGATTCGCAAAGTCGTGAAGTCCGAAATTCCAAAAAGGCGGGAAGTTCCATCATGGGACTCGCGTTGACTACGTGTCGAAAATTCACCATTTCGGCATATCGACGGATAGCAAGCCAAGAATTCTATCCCAAAAGTCCCGAAATCGCGAGTTGCAATAAGAGGTAGCAAGGAGATTAGGATCTCGACATTTCGGGTGTCAGGATACAATGGAGGTAGCGCTTCTGGAAGCGAAGTCGTGAAGTGCAAAAGTTGGGCACGAGAGACACATGACAGAACCACACAGTGGGCCCGAGAAATAGACAGGCGAACAATTGTCACATATTGGGAGGAGTCAACACCACGTTGACCTCTCGTGTCTTAGGGATTCGCGAGATAAGAGTACGTGATCTCGACCCTTTGACTCACGAAGTCGCGAGTAGTGAGAATGAGAGGAGAAAAGTCAACATCACCTCTTGGGGTTTCAGGAAAGAAAGGTGTCAAGGTTGGACCTTTGAACTCGCGAAGGCACGAGAGGCGAGAAGTGCTAGCGCTTAGCCTAGCCGGTGGTCGCGCAAGGAGGGTGCCGATGGAAGAAAGGGATATACCCATTTCGCGATCTCGGGTATCACGATATTGGAGAGGAAGAGTCGAGAGTCATGACTCGAGAACTTGCGATATTGCGAGCTGCGAAAAAAAGGACCCGTGGATCGAACGAAAGGAGATTCCAGCAGGAAATCTGAAAGAGCCAATCCGGCTTGAAGGGGTTAAGGAACGATCCTGTGAGCGGATCTCGGTCCCAAGGGCTGATAGGTATATGTCAATTACCAACCTTTATTGCATAATATTCCAATTGTTAATTTGAAAACCATAATCTGTCTTAATACGCAACAAACACAGATATCAAATGGAAAAATAAAAGACAGTCATTTATGTGGTTCGCCTAATCTCGACCTACATCCACCAAGAAGGTGTCGATGCTATCTCATTATCATTGAATGGATATTATACATTCTTATAGTGTCCAGGTTTACAGTCATAGAAAAACAAATTAATAACCGAGCAATAAATTCTCTCCTCTGCATGCCCTAGCGGAATTGACACCTATGCAACCGATCTACAAAAACAGAGCTGAGGTTGATGACTATTCCTAGGAAGAAGAGTTATGTTGTCAACCGTTTCAAAAATATCCACCTTGACAACAAAATTATCTGATACCTTTCTCATTATTTTGTTCATCACCTTTTCTACAAGCCAAGAGAAACCAAGCACCATCGTATCTTCTCTAAAAGTACTGGTTTTATGAACATGTCTACGCAGTTCTCTTTTGTATGAAATTTTTCAAGAGAAACTCCACCTTCATCGATGACCTGTCTTACAAAATGGTACTTAATAGGAATATGTTTAGTTTTACTATGGTAGTTTGGATTCTTGGCCAAGTGAATAACACTTTGACTATCACAAAGTAACTTTACTTTGTCCTGCATCCTTCCAAACTCACCAAACAAACCTTTTAACCAAACTACCTCTTTGAAAGCATGTGAAGTTGTTATGTATTTTGCCTCTGTAGTGGATAAGGCAACAATGCTCTGTAGCTTTGACATCCAACTAATATCTCCACCTACAAGAGTAAAGACATATCTTGAACTTGATCTCATTTTTTCTAGATCACCTGCAAAATCAAAATCAACATATCTACAGACTAACTCACAACCACCGTTATAGGTGATACAATAATCACTTGTGTCCCTATGATATCGAAGAACCCATTTCATTGTTTCCCAGTGCCCTTTACCTGGATTTTCCATATATCTACTGACAACCCCAAATCCATGTGGAATGTCTGGTCTTGTACTAACCATCCCATAAATTAAACTTCCTACTACATTAGCATATAGTATTCAAGACATATATTCCTTTTCTTCTTTTGTACTAGGACATAAACTTGAAGAAATCTTAAAATGGGAAGAAAAATGTATAGAAACTAGTTTCACACTGTTCATACCAAACCTTAAAAGTATTTTCTAGACATACTTCTATTGTGACAACCAAAGCTTACCATTCCTCCTGTCTCTGAATATCTCCATGCCTAAAATTTTCTTTCCTGCTCCTAGATCTTTCATATCAAACGTCCTAGCCATTTGAGCCTTTAACTTGTTGATTTCAGATATGCTTTTGCTTGCTAAAAGCATATCATCAACATACAATACTAAGATAATGAATATGCATATTATAACCCTAAATTGCACCATATATGCATACCTAGCATTTGGCCCTATTACTTACTATTTTTGCCAAGCCATGACTGAGCAACTCTTCTTAAAAACCATATTTTTTAAGATGTATGCACCCTGCACCACTACTGCTTGCATACACATGCTTTCTTCACCACTACATCTTGCATACGTATGCTAGATGCACCAATACAACCCGCATATACCCACAAATGTTGCAAAAATTAAAAAGTTGCAAGGAATTCATTGAGATTACGGGCTATTGGGTAGTTTTCCAACTGTCCCACCGCCTATAGCCTGTCACCCAACCGAATAACCATCCTTTTTTCATATAAAAGGAAGTGTTGGGGTCTCGTTCCTAAGAGAAGCATAAGAATAGTGAAACTCTGCCCGTTCCACATTCCTTCCTTGCCCCAAGAATTTGCAGCCACCTTGTGAGTTTTGTGCCAGAATTGTCCATTCTTTCCTTTTTCCTCCATTATAAGCCTATGCCATTTCCCTAGAGAGAAGTGTGAGAGTAGAAATATACGTGGAAGCATAGTTGGATCTTGGTAAAGAGGATCCCAGACCAAGTTCGAGGGGCATTCACCGATCTCATTGTAAGTAAACTTTGTGATATTAACAAAAGGAATGTTTTTTCTATCCCGCAATATGATGTGTTCAATCTTTGTGTTCAATTTATGTTTTATACTGACATCTAACCCACTAATTCATATATGAGATACATTTTCATAGTTTTTTGTTTGTCTTTTGTTAATGGAGGTCATCCTTGGGAGGAGACTTGTATTCGAGGAGAAATCGAACATGAAAGGATCGACACTGGACACAGAGTTTAAGGTAGAGTTACCAGATCTTTTTACTTTGTATTTCTTAAATGAATTTGGGATATATTCGGGGTAGTCTAAAGAGTACGATACTTTTAGACGGTTATATCTGCCTACATGTTGAACCCTAATGTAGTGCATAGGGGGGTTTTCCCACTATAGAAAAATTGGCAACCATACTGGGGAGACCTCTAGGGTTTTAGGGGATAGTTTATGGATGTTTTAATTGATTTGATTACCCTTTTCGGGTTTCTGTAAGTTGCTGAGTCTTTAAGGGATTTTGGTCTGCCATACGAGTACTCCCTGCATTGTCATATTGAGTGTTATTTTTCATTTTTTAGAAGTTACAAAGGTGTGCATCGCCTGTAGAGGGTCTGCATGCGTACATACACGCCATAACTTTAGACAACCTGCGTACATACACAGGATGCTTAAGTGTTAGTAGCGTGCCTATGTCAAGAAGTTTTTTCTTTAAGAAGGGGCAGTCAACGTCTTCCCTGATTGAAGTCTGACTTCTCAAGGGTTTCTTGATTTAGTACTGGTCTATGTAGTTATAGTCTTTAGCCTAGGTTTGATGTCAGTTTGCTTATTTATTTTAAAAAAGATTGCTTTTGTTTTCTTTGAAAGGGTTTGAGGCGAGTTTGTGAGTCTTTTCTGATCATCCTGTTTAGTATCGTCAATGATTCTGTGCGATTCGCAGTAGACCGGAAGTCATTTTCTGGTCTTGTGTTGTCTTCACTTTTTCCCTTTTACTTTCTTTAGAAGAAAAGAGAAAGAAGTTATTTCAAGTTTCTTATTTTGAAACATAAAAATAAAAATAAAAATTTATTTCTTTTTTTGGTTAAGTAGTTAGGTTAGTTGTCTTTACTTATCAGGAGAAAGAGTTATTTTCTTTAAGTGTAACACTCATCTAGGATTCTAAGCAATTAATCATCCATTAAATACATACACAATAACAATTTTGTTTTACCATAATTTCATTGATTTTCATTTACGCAATTCTTCTACATTTTCTCAATGATAAATCTAAATAACATGATGAAATAAGTAATATGTTAATTCTATGATTTAGAACTTAAAACAAAAGTATATAAAAAATATCAATAACCAAATACCACCGAAAAATACCTCCTCCTTAGCTTGTCGAAGCTCATCGGTTGTAATGTATTCCTGGGCGCTTCCAAGAATTTGTTTCCTGCTTTCCCAGAGTGAAACAACGGAATCCTTCCTGCCAACTAGGAGCCTATCCGGCTTCCTAGCTCCAAGAAACCTTTCAATTTCTTGGCCCTCTGTGCTCATGACTCCAAGAACAGCAAAGCACAAATGCTCAAAGAAAACTATCACAAGAATTGTATCTTCCGAGAATTTCACAACCTCTCCATCCTCCCCCTCTTCTCTACTTCTTCTCCCTATTTATCAAGTTTCCATACACACTTCCCCAAGTCTCCTCAACCTCCTCATTATTATCCATCAACCTCCCTTATCTAGATGTTTTGGGAAAATATTAAAATAAAACTAAATATAAATGACTTGCATTTAAAAAAAAAAAAAAAAAATGTCTTTATTCTCATGCTATCTAATAAATGTTATGATTTTCCCCAAAATGTACATAACACCCCACCATGATCATTTAATTCATCACACCCAACATCTATCAAAGTCAAAAAGGTATTTAATTCTTCTAGATATTTGTATGCAATATAATTTACATATTCAATAAACATTCAATTAAATAGTTAATAATTTACTTTAATAATTAATACATTAATTACTTATACTAGTGTACATGGGTAGGGTATGTGTGCGTAGCTAGCGGACACATATCTCATGCATGTACTAACGATAAACAATCATTGCCTCTAGTGCATAGTTTCTATGTGATCACCAAGACACGTAGGACAATAGATCAAGTAATGCATCATTTAATAATCTTATCGAACTAAATTACACCAATTCATCAATAACTCATTGTCACATTTAAAATTTCAATAGGAAATCAAAGAGGGTTTTAAGCATGGTAGGAACCAAGTGAGTAAACAATAGTGGCATCTCTAATCCCCAATCAGTATTCTCAACTAACATCGAAGCATCCTTCCTTCCTAACCTACTTCCATCTTACATCCTATCCTTTCCTCTTTTGGACTAAGATGGAGCGTCAACCATATTGAAATAACTCCAGATAGAACCCGTAAGCGGAAGTGTCATACATCTCGACCAAGCTTCCCCAACAGGCAACTAGTAGTTGTCATCACACGTCTAGGGGAGTGTAACTTCACACAACCCTCCCATGACTCTAGGTTGTAGTGGATAAACGGTGGGAAATACCTCCACCCCTCCTCATAGAACTAGGGTCAACACCCTACATCAAGCTATATTGTGAAACTACTGTTCTTAGAGTCACGTCATCAAACAACCACTCTGAGAAAGTCGTGTGTCCCGTAAAAACCACACTTACCACAGATCATAGCAATATTTGAAACCATAAATTAAATCATAAGTACAACGTATAACATACACTATCTTCTTGATGTCTACAACATCTATGTTACCTCATCATTGTAGTCATTTGGCTATCACATAGTTCATCAACCTGTAGGTTATTTCACCAATAACTCATATCTATTGTATATACATCATAATTTCATATAATAATTCATATCTGTATTGGCGTTCAATTAAGAAATCTATGTTTATTTTTTTGATGGCTTGCCTCTGTTATGCATTCACAATATAACTTTGAGTCGATATCCATGTACCTAAATTCCATATCTTAATTTGCATGTTTAAACAAATCAAAGAGTTATCATCATCATGAGCATATAACAATGAAAATAATAGTATGCAACACATAAATAGGTCAAGATGTGCACTTGTCACATGTCTATATCAACATTGTTGAGTCCAAATAGTTGTTTAAGAAATGAATTACTAAGATGAGAAAAATCAAAGTTCTAACTACCTAAAGCCAAAATATGGGGCATTAGATACACCCACCCTTCAAGAAACTTTGTCCCGAAGTTATGCTCATTCAAAATATGAGTAGAATTGATGACACAACTTCTATTTGTCTTTCCTAATAGCAAACCTTGTGTTATATTGGTTCCATTGGACCATGACTTGATTAAAACATGTTGAGGCTATTAATATATTGATTGCAACTACGCCTATTTAGTAGGCACCTTACTATGTCTCGACTCTATTTTATTACCATTGGTAATTAAATTAATGAAAGGACATGCTTCTCTTATATAGATTTATTCTTCATAAGTTCTATACTAGTTTGATAGCCAATTAGAATCTTATCTCATTATTGGTTCTTTAGTTAAGTGAATCTTATATTGATTTCGATTATAATTTCATTAAGCCCAGCATATAATTCCACCTAGAATATCTTAAAATTTAAAACCAATTATCATTGACTTTACTATCATTCTAACTTGAGTGATACAATACATATGCCATCACATAATTTCCCATGCTTAGGGACATTAACTAAGATACTGCTAATTGATTGTCATTTGATGT
>ML781274.1:350662-361592 GCA_009831015.1 Picea engelmannii
CATGGTGATATCATTATAGTTTGAAATGGTGAAAATAATTTATTTTTTTTCAAATTATATATATATATCTTTATTAAACATATATAAAATAAATAATAATTTTGATTTCAAAGACAAAGCATTATAATTTCATTATTTAGGTTGGACACTTAATTATAGGTAGAGTGGTTAGTATGTAAAACTAGTTTCGTAAAGCATTTATGGTTGACAAGATTGTTATAGACATGACAAGACAACATTTAGTGCTATTTCCTAGACTATTAATTTACTTTTACACAGTATTAAAAAAAAAACTTGTTTTTATATATATTTTATTATTTATATCCTTCTATTATCCTAAAATATTTAGGACATTTAAAGTTTAACTTTAAATGACAATATGGAGATGGCCAATGTAGTGCATGGATTTTTTTTTTTATGGATTTCTCGATTGTCATTCAAAGTCAAAGTTTATTTAATATCATTTTTCTTTGGAGTATTTCGCGTTCACGTCCACATAGTTTATTTCTATCGATATAACAAGTTTAAATATAAATACGCAAGGTAAGTAAACGAATCTGAGTATGGATTTATTTCTTATGTTTTCTCAAGGTAGAGTGCATTCAATTTATTTCTTTTTTTTGAGTGAAGAGAAATTATATATATATATATATATATATATATAATTTCAAGTAGATAAGATCTAAAGAACACATATTCATTAACTATTTTATGCCTTGATCTCATCGAGATCTGTCACACAAATAAGAAATCCTACCTATAACTCTAGAGGAAGGGATAGAGTATGTATGTGCATTGTCAGAAAGATCAAAGTAGCTTTGTTTGGAGCATACTTTCTGACATCGATATTGGTAAAGGCGATAATTTCATTATCTTTGCATGTTTTGGTTGAAGTGTATCTGTTTTGATTAATTGGACAACTATCAAATCTGTCACCATCACCACACTATGTATTCTTCAATTACTGCACTATGTATTCTTCATGGCAAAACGATTCCTTAATAGCACAAATACAATTATTTTCTCAATAAGTTATTTTACACAATATTATTTAAAATAAATAAATAAATAAAAATGTAAAAAGAAAAAAAAATACAGAGCATTTGCAATAATGGCACTTTAATCCACAAATTCAATTAATAATCATCCATAAGTTCAAAGACATGCAAAGTAATCATATGGACTCTTGTTTATAGAATGCCCTCAGGCATGCGAAGTAATCATATGGATTCTTGTTTGCAAAATGGTAATGATGGGAAGACAACTAAGAGATTTAACTTCATTTCAATCACCGTTTACTACATTAACGAAACGTACCCAGAGATTTTATTAGTTCACTGATGCCAATCTTGGGGAAAGGAGGATATACTAGCAGCTGGACCTTTCTATGTGCAATCACTCTATCTCTATGTAACTACGTGGGCCATCAATTTTACTAACTCGGTCTTCTAATCCAATCACTCTGTCCACTTACACTTACATGTTTAATTGCGGAGGAGGGGTAGTTGAAAGAACATGAATGGGCTCTCAAATCAATCAAATCCAAAAATAAAATCAAACTAATAAGCATTGTTTCCACGAGGATGCTTTTTATTTTTTTGCAATTAGTTCTGGTAGATATAGATTAATATGGATTATTCAAACTTTTGTGAGCCAATGTTTATGTTAGACATCTGCATTACACATTATATACCATTTAATATAATTCACCTTTAGTTGCATCGTAAAATAGAATTATTTCAAAGGTCTTCTTTATGAGTGCTATCGGCGGTCTATAATTTATCATCAGAAAGAGACTACCGATGCCATTCCCAAGAACAAATAGAACAATAGATCAAACTAATGCATCATTTAATAATCTCATGTATGTACTAATACATTGGGATTTGTGATGTGACTTGGAGAATTTTTCGGACACAGGTCTCAAGTTCCATCCATGTTAGCAATGGTGACACTCTTGCAGTAGCCAATAACTGGGTCGACTATTGTTTGGATCTCATGCTCGGAGGGCCAAAAAGTAGTAATTATCCAGGCTAAGTGCCCTTTGGATTTCTCATGGTTGGGAACTGATTATTTACGACTGGATATTGTTGTGATTGCACCTAGTCGTGGCGATAGGTAAATAAATGTAATCTTTGAAAACAAAGATTTAGTATGAAGGCTTGTGAGTTTGGATATGTCGTCTTCATTTGACCTGGCAGGTTTAGGGAGTAGGCTGTTTTTTTTTTTTCCAGTTTGTTACTCTCTCGAAATTCATTTGACCTGGAATCTGTAATTGTTTGAATGGAGGTCGAGTTTTTTGGTAGAAGCAACAATGTTGTTCATGAAGTTGAGTACCATAAATTTGACATGGATAAATGTTCGGAAGCTGAAAGTGCTGAAGACTGGGACAAAGCAGGAAGGTTTGATGGTAACATGGATGGGAAAGATTTTCTTGCTTATATTTCTAATACACGAGATTTCCTTGAGGAAATGGAAGGCAGATTATTGGTGTCAGCGATGGTTGTCGATGCGGTTACAAATGGAATGGTAAATGTCATCTTGGGGGAATCGTCTGAGGCCCTAGATGGAAAGGAAACATAGATAGTTGCATTGAATGATAAATTGGAAGACAGAGATGCTAAACTGTGGAAGCTTGAGGAAACTCTATGGTACAATCAGGAGGAGCTGGTGATTCATATTGCTGAAAGAAGATCGGATAGGGGCAGTCTTGTTATGGACTTGATGCACGAGAAAGATCGAATGCAGCACAAGTTGCATGAAAGGATAGTTTTCCTTGAAGAGAAGGAGAAACAACTGGCTAGGAAAACTGAGAGGATGTTCTAGATGGAAACGATGTTATAGGCCGAGGAAAACATAATTAGTGCCTTGGAACAACAGATAAAGAGTCTGCAGGAAGCCGACTCTTCAAATAGAAAATAAATTGCAGCTCTGGTTGAGGAACTTAAAAGAGCACAAATGCAGCAAGAGACAGATCACTTGTTGGTTAGAGAAGGAACTTTGCAAAATGAGCACATTGAGAATTTACATAGGGTTATAAAGGAAAAGAATGAACATATTGGCTTCTTGGAAAGGTCAATCTCCGAGAAAGACCAGGCTATTATGTCTTTAGATAAACAAAAAAAATTGTAGCTGCAGAATATAAAGAAACTTGAAGTAACAACAAGAGAAGAATATGAAGGGCAAATGCTAAGGCATGAAATTGAGAGGTGTGTAGAGAACATCATTTATGAAGGACAACTGCTAGAGCTAAGTGACATTCTTGAGAAAGGTAGACTGCAATCGAGGACTGTAATATGATATTCAACAGAAAATAGACAGACTGAAGGAGGATTCTGAAACTAATTTCACAACAAAGAAGTTAGAAATTTCAGATCTTGCAGAACAACTAGAAGAAAATGAAATTTTCAATGGATTGCAATCTTCCATTATTGTTGGTATACTAGAAACATTTATTCAGGAGTTTGAGTATCAAATGTCATAGTTTAGGCAGGACTTGAATTTTAAGAATGGAAATATAAATTCATTAGATGGTAAGATTGATTGTCTAAGGCTAGAGTGTGAGAGATTGCAGGCCCAAATATCTAGCAATCATGTAATTGATGCAGAGACAGAAAACAATCTCAGTACCCTGAAGGCAACAATGCAAATTCAATGTTCTAAATTGAAGGAGGAATTAGAGGGATAAAGATCTACCATAAGAGATAATTTGTGAAGGATAACAAAGCTTCAGACTTGTAACAACTCAAATTGGATACAAACCTTGCAAACCATGTTGGTATAAAGACAAAATCTCAGTGTTGTGGGTGGTGAAGCCTAGGTTTCAGTTTTGAATCCGCAAACTGATACCAAATGTAACACCCATCTAGGATGCTAAGCAATTAATCATTCCTTAAATACATACACAATAACAATTTTGTTTTAGCATAATTTCATTGATTTTCATTTACACAATTCTTCTACATTTTCTCAATGATAAATCTAAATAACACGATGAAATAAGTAATATGTTAATTCTATGATTTAGAACTTAAAACAAAAGTATATACAAAATATCAATAACCAAATACCACCGAAAAATACCTCCTCCTTAGCTTGTGAAATCTCATCGGTTGTAATGTATTCCTAGGCGCTTCCAAGAATTATTTTCCTGTTTTCCCAGAGTGAAACAACAGAATCATCCCTGCCAACTAGGAGCCTAGCCGGCTTCCTAGCTCTAAGAAACATTTCGGTTTCTTCGCCCTCCATGCCCGTGACTCCAAGAACAGCAAAGCACAAAGGCTCAAAGAAAATTATCACAAGAATTATATCTTCCAAGAATTTCACAACCTCTCATCATGCTCAAACCTCTCCATCCTCCCCCTCCTCTCTACTTCTTCTCCCTATTTATCAAGTTTCCATACACACTTCCCCAAGTCTCCTCAACACCCTCATTATTATCCATCAACCTCCCTTATCTAGATATTTTAGGAAAATATTAAAATAAAACTAAATATAAATGACTTGCATTAAACAACAATAAATAAAATAAAAAGTCTTTATTCTCATGCTAGCTAATAAATGTTATTTGATAATTTTCCCCAAAATGTACATAACACCCCACCATGCTCATTTAATTCATCACACCCACCATCTATCAAAGTAAAAAAGGTATTTAATGTTTCTAGATATTTGTATGCAATATAATTTACATATTCAATAAACATTCAGTTAAATATTTAATAATTTACTTTAATAATTAATACATTAATTACTTATACTAGTGTACATGGGTAGGGTATGTGTGTGTAGCTAGCAGACACATATCTCATGCATGTACTAACGATAAATAATCATTGCCTCTAGTGCATAGTTCCTATATGATCACCAAGACATGTAGGACAACAGATCAAGTAATGCATCATTTAATAATCTTATCGAACTAAATTACACCAATTCATCAATAACTCATTGTCACACTTAAAATTTCAATAGGAAATCAAAGAGGGTTTTAGACATGGTAGGAACCAAGTGAGTAAAAAATAGTGGCATCTCTAATCCCCAATCAGTATTCTCAACTAACATCGAAGTATCCTTCCTTCCTAACCTACTTCCATCTTCCATCCTATCCTTTCCTCTTTTGGACTAAGATGGAGCATCAACCATATTGACCTAACTCCAGATAGAACCTGTAAGCGGAAGTGTCATACATCTCAACCAAGCTTCCCCAACAGGGAACTAGTAGCCGTCATCACACATCTAGGGGAGCGTGACTTCACACAACCCTCCCATGACTCTAGGTTTCAGAGGATAAATGGTGGGAAATACCTCCACACCTCCTCATAGAACTAGGGTCAACACCCTACATCAAGACATACTGTGCAACTACTATTCTTAGAGTCACGTCATCAAACAACCACTCTGGGAAAGTCGTGTGTCCTGTCAAAACCACACTTACCACAGATCATAGCAATATTTGAAACCATAAATTAAATCATAAGTACAACTTATAACATACACTATCTTCTTGATGTCTACAACATCCATGTTACCTCATCATTGTAGTCATTTGGATATCACATAGCTCATCAACCTATAGGTTAGTTCACCAATAACTCATATCTACTGTATATACATCATAATTTCATATAATAATCCATATTTGTATTGGCGTTCAATTAAGAAATCTATGTTTTTTTTTGTCATGGCTTGCCTCTGTTATGCATTCACAACATAACTTTGAGTCGATATCCATGTACCTAAATTCCATATCTTAATTTGCATGTTTAAACAAATCAAAGATTTATCATCATCATGAGCATATAACAATGAAAATAATAGTATGCAACACATAAATAGGTCAAGATGTACACTTGTCACATGTCTATATCAACATTGTTGAGTCCAAATAGTTGTTTAAGCAATGAATTACTAAGATGAAAAAAATCAAAGTTCTAACTACCTAAAGCCAAAATATGGGGCATTACATTAATTCCTTTACTGGATTCTTAGAAATTCAAGTAGCTCATAGTCGAGAGAAATCTAGTTTTGGGTTTTTCTTTTAAAATATCTTAGAAAAAATAGTTACGAAAAGTTGGTTAAAGGGTTTAAATTTGCAAATCTTTATTTGTCAAAAGAAGTAATTTTTCTTTCAGTTTCAATTACGATTCTTCTCTTTCGTCTCTTAAAATACACCACTAGTTTCATTTCTATTTCCTTGACTTAATACAAGCCACTTAAAATCAACGCTTAATTAAAATCAATTAGACTTTATGTTTCTAGGGTCCATCAACTAGTCTAGTCTAGAGCCTCTATTTAGGTTGGAGAGGAAACTCTTCAAGGCTATAAAACAAACATACGAGTCTATTATAGGGAGTGTAAAAAGTCTAGTAAATGTGAAAGTCATTTGGGACACCCCTCTAACACAGGGGCTAAACAAGAGGTCATCTATGGAAAGGTAGTAGAGATAACCCCTCCAAAGTCGGACCAAGCGTAGTGGGGAATGCATATAAAGGACTTGTCTTGGGATTATGTTGATTGCATTTTCCATGGAGCTTTGTGGGCCTCGAATTCGTTTGAGGTCCTCATTTGTCTTCTGAAACACTTTATTTCGATACCCTCGATAGGTTTTGGGTTTGATACCCTGCTCATTGTGGTCCACCTGACTGTCGACTGTACCCACCTCATGACTGTTCACGAGCTGGAAACCTAGTTGCCTTTATTTTAGGGACTTACATAGGTGACTACGGGGGTATACCGTGGTACCTAGGGCAGGCATCAGACCATGTTTTGCAGAGTATGCCCAGAGGGTGCTTCCATGTTCGAGTTACACTTGCACCGATAAGTTTCTCTAGTATTGACTGGTGTAACTGTTCTTCCAACTAGTTAGTGGTTTTTCTTGCTTTATGTCGTAGGAAATTTCTAGTGTGTGCTTGGTCTTCAAAGTTTAAAAAGCCTTACTGTGTCATTGATATTCTCACATAGTGGAATATTAAGAGCCTCGCCGGTCGCGAAGGCTTTTGGGCCTGCCGCTAGTTAATTTGGAGCCACCACCGCCACGGTTACAATGAAGACTTGAGCAACAAGGTTCATTTGAGACGACCGGGCTGCAAGAAACTGTGCTTGAGCCAACTCCAAGAGGAGAACACTCGTATCCAGAGGAACCAACTATTTGTGATATTGGAGCGAGATCTCTCAGTCCGTATAACCCTCTGATAACTAACTTGTCCATGCCCATCGTGGTAAAAGTTGTCCCCCCAAGGGTAACACATCATGAGCGTTAGATAGTCCTACAAGTAGCAATGGAAGAAAATGTTTCTACTTCGTTAGGGATTCCTCATACTCCATGTATAACTGCCACCACTGGAGGCGTTCTGTCTCCTAACTCACCTTCGTAGGTTCGAACCACTATGGTCTCGACTGCCTCTACTTCAAGCAGCAATCTGATTCTGTCTATGGCGACAATCACAACACCTTTCACACAAAATGTGACGAGTCCTTCGTTTTCATATGAGATTCCTGACTTTGATACGAACTCGGTCTTCACCTACTCCACCCTATAGACCATGGTTTTGGGGGTATGGAGCTCAAACGCTCCTCTACAAGGGTCCATGGGGGGCACCTCATCCCCCTATAACACTTTCCCTTATGGCGGAGGTCACATACCTCCTCTGTCGCCCTCACTCGACGATGCTTCTCAACAACCCGTTTGGCTGAACATGAACTACAGCTTATTCGAAGCAGGTAGTCAAGGACCTTCTTCCAACACCACGCGGGTGTATTCTTTGTTGTTCTCTTTGTTCAGCGCATTTGGTAACAAATAATTCTCATCAGTTGTCATCTCGATCAAGGGAAACCCTTGTTTTGGATCACAAAATCTTGCGTAGGGTACTATTCCTGCACATGGGTAAAAAACCTTGCAAGGACCATGGAATATGTGGGAGGGATCAATCCCCTCATTAGGGATGCCAACTAGGGGCAACCCCTTCCATGGTCAATGGAACCTTGGGTAGGGATCAGTACCTATACCTATCGGATCAGCAAGGGGAAACCCTTTCCATAACCTTTGGAACACAACATCGGGAGAAATCCCTTCCCAGCCCTCAATTTCCTACTATAGGAGTTAGTCGATGACGTCTCAACAAGCGCAGTATATGAATGTTGGACATGGCCATGGTTTTTACCAGAACCCTGGTCAACAGCCTAAATTTTCCTGGAAACTTGGTGCCAACCAAATTCCAGGCTCCTTTCCTCCTGTACATACTCAACATCCCAAGCTACCTTTTCTAGAAACGTTGCATTTGCCAGACTTGTCAAGATTGTTAAATGGCCCAATCTGTCACGATCCGCGTTTCCCTTAGACATTCCAAAGTTCGAAGGCAAGCCTAATGAATATCTAGGCGATCATGTGACCACCTTTATGTGATCATGTGACTCTGGTAATGTCTCTACAGTTATGTGATCAAGCTCTCATAAGGACCTTTTTCCTGAGAAAAGCGATTGTTGTATTCTTCTACAAAACATATTTTTAAGATGAGTTCGCAGGAAACCCTGATTCTCATAGGAAACCCTATACTTGGAGTGCGAGATGTTCACAGTTTTCTCTATAGGTAGGGTGTGAACCTTCTTCAAAGCTTAAAGTTAGAGGAAGTTACGAAGATTCTAGAAGAGGATATTCTAGAAAATGAGTTGGCATTCGCATGTTTGGCATCCTACTGACTTCTCAGATTTAGTGGGATCATCCTCATCCCTTTAACCATCTCTCCTTATCCTATATAATGAAAGGTTTCTCAAGGAAGAGGTTAAGCAAGATTGAATAGAGAATTTATGAAAGAATAGATTCAAAATTGTGTGAGGAATCCTATTCGAATTGATGCTTGAGGCCTCCATTTGCCTATCAAGCCACAACAAATATTCTTCATGCAAGTGTGGAGAAAGTGTGTGTGTTGGAATGAAGGACCGTCGAAAGGAAGCTTGTGACATCAAGGCAATCTGGTTGTATCTTATACTTTCATTTAATATAAATATAGTGGCATGTCCCTTTCCCATAAAATAACTCTTATTTATTACATGACTCCTTGATCACATGTTTAGGTCTTCATTGAATATATTATTGTTGCTTTCACCTTGGTTGATTTTTGTCATTGTAGATCTAATATCTCAAGGCTACCAAAGTGAAGCATGGACAACAAAGACATAAGGAAGTGATATCTAGAGGTATGCCATTTATTCTTTTATCGATGATAAATTCAATGATTGTGACTTAGGGGAAGTGTGATGTCCTATCCTGTTTTGTTCTAGATCGAGGTGGATCTAGGGAGATCTGTTAATGTCCGCATATACCGATTTATACGATAACAAAATTGGCAACTCCACTGGGGAAAAGATGCATTTTGTGTTTTTTTGTTGGCCATTTTCTCTTAGTTTTCTTTTTTCATTGCCAACCAGTCTCTGAGTCTGTAGGAGACCCTTATAGAATCTCTGGACCCAAAAGTTCACTAAATTTTTTTGTCCTTTTTCCAAATTTTTCTTGATTACAAACTTTCTCGCACTGTACCTCTCTGTGTCCTATGATAATCATTGATGTTCACACCCTACTATTCAGTTGTATCTAGACTGGGAGAATCCATAATTCTCGCATTGTACCCCACTACTAGGCTGTGAACTCATTTGTAAAATTTTTGGATTAGGTATTCTTGTCTTTTTGATGCTCAGATTTGTTTGTTCACCTAGGAAGGACTTCTTTTGCTAGTGTTTAACTATTTATTGACTTCAAATATTGCGGTTGATTGGTTTTCAGAGATCGAAAACTCTTCTTACTCTTTTTCCCAATTTTTTACTTTTTGACCTTTTATCAACAAGGGTATAATCTCTGATTCTGAAATCCGAGTGCTTGTTTGGTCAAAAGACTTTGATTGGATTAAAAGTTGGGATTAATTGTCCTTTTAGATTGCTTGCTGCTTGAAAAAAATTTGTCCATGTGCATTTGAAGAGATTTTTTCTTGTCAAGTTTGTTATTTTTATCTTCATTGAAAGAACATTTTGGGTGTTGGCTGAGTATTTTATTTTCATTGGTTGCTTATTTTTTCTTAGTTCCATCCCTATTTCTTGGTTTCTAACAAAAAAATTAAAGACTTTTTCTTTTAAGAAATCATTTATTCAGAAAATATTGGCATTCAAGTATTGAAAGAGAACGAATAGTGAATTTACATTGTCAATGATTGTTTGGTACTACATTTCAAAAAGAGATCATACATCGTAGTTTGAATTGTTCAATTGAGTTAATGACTATTCATAATCATGTCTCAATCATGATTCGAGAGCTTAAAAACATCATCTGAAATGATGTGGTAGAAAGCAACGTGTGACTTTACATAATCAACTACAGGTCCCGTCTCCACTGGATTCGTTCCCAGGAGTCCCTCCCAAAAGGAGGGATTCCTCTCTTCGGTCGGGGTAAGAAAATGAGGAAGCGAATTTATCGCTATGAGCAAGTGCAGGTATTTCATTTCAAAGTAAAGCGTGGAGTGGGAAAGAAAAGATGTCAGAAATGGGGTTTCGAGGAAGACGATCTTGTCTTCTAATCAGAATAAGAGGCATTAAGATTTTATCATCTTGGCACCGAGCTATTTTCCCGAAGGGCTTCCCCTATAGTATCGTCACCGCAGTAGAGTTTAACCACCAAGTTCGGGATGGGTTGGTGTGGTTCCTCTACGCCTGGGACACCAGAATTTCAAACCATGAATGAGGAAGGGCATAAATGAATGAAAGGCATATTGGCTAATGATTGTGAGGCCCCAATTCTGAAAAGGACACCGAAGGGGTGTCCCTTCTAGGTAGAGAACCCTCCTCTTCCCTTTTATCTGATGGAGAGGCAGGGAAGAGGTTTTGGTTTCATAGTTTCATGTTGTCAAACAATTGAACAAATAAAATAGATGGCTAGTGCCCGATC